>JAQGBU010000105.1:0-64285 GCA_034698605.1 Isotoma decorata
ACCTCGACGTTTATCATATTTAATGGAGTTAGGCATCATTCTTAAATCATAAATTAACATGTATGAATAAGGTTCAATTCGTTTTTTTAAATCTTAGTTTTAGAATAAATTTAATAGTTATAGAAGTTCAGCTCAAAGAGGTCATTTACCTCTAAAGGAATGCCCTTATTCAATCTCTAGCTTTACCTCTAAAGGAATGCCCTTATTCAATATCTATGTTTACCTCTAAAGGAATGCCCTTATTAAATATTTTTTAGTCATGTAAGTCAGGTAACACTATCCTTATATTATTTTTTCACTGGAACCAATCTTAACGCTAAATGAGTTGTTCACAAACCGTATGAACCTATCTTAACTAATAATATTTACAAATTCTAACCTATTAAAATTTTCTTAACTCTCGGTTTGAACTTCATGCAGGAGCAGACTTCAAGCCGAAAAGCTAAGAAATTTAAGCTTCAAAATTTCAAATTTATTTTTGAAATTTCGAAACTTCACTTAAATTCTAATTTAAATAACCTATTATAACCTAAATTAATACTGGATAGGTAGTCTCTGACACCAACAGTATCAAAACCTCTGCACCTAATTTATGAGCGAATCTTTTCCTATATCATAGCATTACAGTATAGTAGCTAATAACAGGGTTTAGGGCTAGCTCACAAATTACGTGACAATATTTTGGCTAAAATGTACCAAATAAAATTTCAAACTACTAGTTCTACGAGCACTCATAGTAATGATAGAGTTCATAAATTGATTATTTAAGCAAGGAATTAAAATTCTAACTTTTAACCGTACAATAAAACTTTAAAATTTAAATTTTACTTTAAATTCCCAACTATCTGAGCTAAACTCCAAACTGTTTCTTTGCCATTGGTTTAAAAATAATGTTTACTCTATTTATAAAGCTAAAATTTCCATTTCTCAAAATTTTCCTATTAAAAACTCTAACATGAGTTTGTGAACGAACCTTTACTAATAATACGGTTAAAATTGATGTTCAAAAATATGGTGAAAGGAAAACCTTGAACATAAAAATAAAAATGCACGTAGCAAATCATGCCTAAACTCGTATAGAACGGTTAGAAATTTAAAGTACTGCTAAAATTTAAAATTCCCAGAATTTGCATGAAATTTCAACTGCAAAAACTAAGATTTCGCAATTTAAACTACATACTATCTTAACTCTCTATAAATGCATTATTGGGTGTTCTAGCGCATAAAAACTACCATAACAATTGTGAACGGCCTATCTCCTTTTGCCCCATACCCATGGGTTGTTCACAAATCCTATGCAATTTTTCTAAAAATATTCCTGATTTTTTATCCAACTTAAATTTAATACTAATTTTACTTTCTAAATAGTAACTACAATTTCAATTCTATCCGGCCATAGGGTTGCCACATGTTGCGACTCTTTTTTCTTATATGGGTTTTCTAACCTAAAATGTTTCGTAAAACCCCTAAGAAATGGCCCTAGAGTCTACAACTAACATTAGAGGGTCGCCATATCGGTTCGGTTCCGCAGTTAAAGTCGGGAACTAATTGAAATACTAAATAATGCAACGGAAATTATGAACAATTAATAAAGATGAAATCTAATAAATTATAATTTTCAGCACTTTATTTACGAACTGCACCTCTTGTAAATAATCCTACGCGAAATTGAACCATTATTCTTAACCTAAACCTTACACCTAAATTATGAATGAGCCTTACTATAAATTATGTTGGGGATCATCCACTCATTTCGACTACTCCCAGCTCAGCTCGGAAGCAGTCTAACGAGGGTTAATTCACCCATAACCAATAGTTTTTACTCACAACTGATGCTCCAGATGCTCCAGCGTAGTCAAGTAAGGGTCCAAGCGTTGACTCAGGAACATGGTCTTCTAATCCAGTAGGAGTAGAAAAGCAAAGCTTTTCCAGGTTATACACAGCTATAAATAATACACGTAATTTATAAGTAGGCTAATTATTATAATGTATTTAGGCACAATAGCTTCTTAAATTATAATTAAGTTTTTACTTACCCCAATAGGGCTGTATATAACTAACTTAACTAGCAACTTACATATTTCTTAAGTTGCCCCTAATATTTTTAGGAAACTTAAAATAATAATAAATAAAAATACAAAATTAAATTCAAGACCAAAATTACCAACGAGCTCGAGAATGACAAAATGCCTCCTTTATATAGGGGAGTTTTGAAGGTTGAAGTAGTGCTGGTCGATCGGTCAAACCCTAATTTACATTCGTTTTATGCTTTATCTTACTTTTATTGTCTCTTTTAGACAAAAAGTAAGCTAACCAAAAGATAATAGTCATCACGTAAGCAGAATTCCTTAATCTGCTTATTTTTAAACAGATAATAATAAATTTCCCTAAATTATTACTTAATTTACCTAGAAACTATTTTCAGTGGAATTCGGAGACATTCTCTCTCAACACTAATTTACATACACGTAGTAAAGAACGACCAGAAAATAAGTTCTTTACACTATATACACAGAAAAAGAGATAAAAAGTTTGAGCTTGAAGAAGTCGATAAAGATGATGAATTGTCTCTGGGGAATGTGCACAAATTACGTTAAATTGCAAAGAATTTCCACGACCTAATGATCACAACAAGAAGCAAATGGTAACAACACTATGTCTTATAAGAAAGTAAAGAAATGTCGGAGCTTTTCATCATTTCAGTTTCATTTGTAGGTCTTCCTTGAATGAGTAAAAAATACCACGTATGTACTCTGAGACTACGAGTTCTGTTTCATTATGATGATGCCATCAGTTTTTATTTGAAGTGAATCTTGAATAGATGTTGTCTCCCAGTGTATTAGACAAAGACAAGTGATTCCGGATTCATGAATCCTTTCCCTATTATTATTATTATTGTCTAACTGACTGTATAGCTCGGGAGTGTACATGATAATTAATTGCCAAGAGATTTTATGGCTTGATTGCTTTTTGTTTTTAGTATATATTAAACGTAGAGAAAGAAGTTAAATTGTCAGGGGTTGTGTAGAGTAGACAAGACATATGATACAACATTTTGTATGTACATTATAGCTGGCATTTGTTTTGTTGACAATGGGTTCAATAAATGGAAAAATAACTTTCCTCTCAAGTTTTCCTTTGGGATTAACATGCACATGAATTCTTTATCTGTGTGACAGTACAAACTTTTTATTTCGTTTAGGACGGTTCTCATTACTTAAATAGGATATACAGTAAAGTGAAGCTACTGTTTGATTTGGGGATAGACTCTTGACAATTTAAAGGGAATTGCATAGTAAGGAAACAATTCTTTATATTCGTAAATTGTGATACAGAATATGTGACAGTATGACAAAAAGTGAGAGACAATCCGATGGAGAAAATTGAAGGAAAGTGAAAGTTTGTTTGAGTCACAAGGGGGAAAAAGTAAGGGACAAGGGGGAAATAGAGTGTTATATGTAACTAGGTAACAGCATGGGACTTTTAGTCCCTTCTAGGTTGAATATGGTTACACTAGTGTGGTACTATGTTGGAGGTAGTAGTGGCAGTAAGTGGGTAGGTCATTAAGGAAGAGAGGAGAAAACGAGATTAGTTAGTCTCCTGGGAGCATTTCCAAAATCATCCAAGCCAACAAACCAAAAAGCCTTTACAGTGTTTTCTTCACTTCACTTACCAAGTAAATCCATTATCAGCTCCTAATATCTTTTCAGTGATCGCAAGTCCAAGCCAAGGGACGTTCTCGGTACTTTGCTGGAATATAATGTTACTGTAGACATATGAGATATTCCATCTTCACTTTTTAACAGCTTACTCAAAGTAAGGATAAACACAATTGGATTATGGTGTGGTTTCACACATGCGTTCATAAAAGTCCTTTTATGACAGCTTTATAATTTGTTTTTTAATAGTCTTTGAAAATAGATCAAAATGGAAATTTTCAAGTAAATATAACAAGCTTTTAGATTTTTTAGCTCGGCATTGCGTAAGACTCAATAGGATGGCATGTTTACAGCATTGCGAATCACACGCGTGATTTGAGTGTATTGACTTCTTTATGTTGGTTAGTCTTACAGCTACAGCTTGGTCTCAAAGTTTTGTCTCCATGCTAATTACTTAAACCAGTAGTTAATAATTTAATAGTGTTGGAATTGCGGATTGTATCATTTATTGAAATGAGTAGTTTATTTTTTGTTATTTGCTTTTTTCATGTCATAAAATGTAGTCTTCATATGACTTTTTCTAATTGACTAGCCGAAAGGTTAGTTAATTAACTAATTATTACTATTGTTTGCTGACAGGCTTTCTACTCTACAGATGTATACATCTCAATTTACCTCCATTTATTTCTATCTTGATCAACTAAGATCTTAAAGCCATTATTCACACAATTCCAGCGAATAACATTTTCTATCCATATCACGAAAACGAAACAGCCTTTCACACTTTAGATCGCTAATTTACGTTTGCTTTGTTGCAAAATCCGTGGTTCTAAGATGGGTCTACATATAATGTTTAAACGGTACAGCCTCAATATTAACAGTAATTAAAAACCAATTAGTATCAAAGAGAAAAAGTATAAATAGAAGATGAAAAACAAGTAGACTTATTTTTGAGATAAAATGCAAGAGAAACAAAAACATGGAAAGGAAACTAGACGGTATAATATTATCACTCTCCAACAACTCCAACTACTACTATTTGGTAGTTTTCCATTGCGGATGCTGAGTTTCTATTGTCATTTTGATTGAAGCAAAAGCGAGTGAAAGAAAGATGTGTGGAGGCACTCTACTACTAGGGTAACTCTGCCTCTTCTGTCAAGTACACTATGCACTTGTGCTCAGGAAATTTGGTTCATTAGTTCCTTTTTTGTTACTCTTTCGACCAAATTCTTTCATGCTTTTGTTAAATACACCAGCACAAAGATTCATTCACAAGTTTTAACTTGCATTTATTTATTCTAGTTGTGACGGGGATAAATAGCTTAGAAAATTACTAAGGGGCGCATTGCACATTTTCGTTTTTAGGAGTTACCTTTTAAATCTTATCTTGAGTGTTTTTCACTACACTTTGTAACGAAAAATACTTTGATACACGAGAGGATATGTATTTCAAAAAAATATATATATCAAGCTAAATTATACTAAAAAATATAATAACAATAAAAGAAATGTGTCTTTTTGGTCCTATTTGCATTATGTAAAAATAAATGACCAAATTTTTAATAATTAAGCAAGCAATGAATTGGGGGAAAGTTCGGAAATGTTGTTAGGTAAGTTTATATTCTAAAATTAAAGTTTTTAAAAAATTCTAGAACTAGACCATTATTTTATGCCATTAGTATTGAATCTTTTTGAAAAAGGATTTTAGTATAGATACTCAAACAAATTTAGAAGGGTATGAAAGTAATGGTAATACAACGGGAATTCAAAGTTTATTAATCTCCAAAGTTTTAAGACCCTTTACGTTTGAAACATCAAGGCCAAGGCCAAAGTGGCAACTTACTTTTTGAACTTTTTTATTGTATATTAACTAGGCTAGACAGAAAGCACACAAACTGTGTCCACCTTTGTATCCTACATTTACAGATTACTTTTGAGAATGGATGTCAAAGAAAGTCGGTGGTGGAGTAGATAATAAACAATCTGTTTCTTTCTCAGAAGTTATTATTCAAATCATATAAAGCTGTATACTGTATATACCTATATATTTATATAGTAAGCTGACGGATTTTAAAATCTTTAGAATCAGTAGAAAGTTTATAGGTATTTTACAAGAGGCTACCACAAACCCTGTGTCTGAATTTTACTAGGATTATGATGAATCTGTACAACGAATACAAATGGGTATTTCAATACTAATATCTATCATGGACATCAGGTATGCTTTCCAATCAGTCAAACAGCATCCTTCAATTTATTATGATATCTAAATGACTCAGAACAGTACTGTATTTTGTAAGGGGCTGAAAAGTAAGACTTCAGATACGTAATGAAACGTCAAGGGGTCTCTTTTAGTTCTATCTTCCTTTTCTTGAAGTTAACTCCGCATTGAAATATTTTAGTCCATGAGAAATAGTTCAAGCTGATATGGTAACTTTCTTTTATGGATGGATTTTGTTTCAGAGGATGAACTGGAGCAAATCTGATGATATATCATTTTGTAAGACCGAATAAATGTGGAATGTGGTGGAAAGAGAGAGATATTTAGGGCAGTCAGAACACTCAGAAGAAGAATAGTCCCTGGAGAAAGTAGTCATGTTGGTAGTAGTAGTAGTTGTTGTAGAAGTAGTTTTGCTGCCTCTACTCCTAGTGGTCCTGATGATGGAACTTTTAGAGAGTATCAAAACTATCGATCGGTTTCCTTTCTGGGTTCCTGCACCATCATCATCATCATCATCTCTTTCAAGTCTCCCAAAAAGTCTAGTTCAAAGTATAGAGGCTACCAACTTAACTTTGCTACTCTTTTCGTTTTTTAATGCATTCAAACCTTAATAATATATTTTTGGCTCGTCGGCTTTACAAATATTGACTGTCTGATGTCTGCTACAAATCTAAGGCAAGGTAAATGAAAATGAGAAAGGTTAGTGAAAGTAGGACATTTTAGAAGGAGTTACTACACAGAAGTGGATTTGAATACAACTGCATCAACTAGGCCAAATGACACATTGCGTCTTTTTAAACTCTTTTGGAGAATAAGTACTAATAGGTCTGAGATATTTCAGTTCGATTAAATACTTTTGTTTTGGTGCAAATAAATATATCCTCAAACCTCACGCATACGAGACTATATTTTAAAAAAATAATTACTTCAAATAATCAATCAGCAAGTTGCCTGTTCCAGCTTATTTTTTGTAATAATATCCTAAGCTGACCTATGTATAATGTAGGGTCTGACAGACAGGACGTTTCGTAAATTTTTGTGGCATATTCCAAAAAGATGAGTTCATTGAACAATAGAGAGAACAAATTGATTTAGTCCGACAGTACCTAGTCTTTTATAGTATGGTAAATGACATCCATAAGCTGAAAATCTAATTTAGGATTAGGATTTCAAGACACCTAAAAGACCTCTGAAACTAAAATTCCCAAATACTGACTAACTCAACTACTAGTTACTACTACTTTCCTCCATCATCAGTTTCATGTTTTTGTTTAATGTTCACTCATGCATGCGGTCTGCTACACCATTACAAGTTTTATTATTCATTTTCCAATGTTTTACAAGCCACTTCTTTCTATTTTTATTATAATAAAGCCCAATAGTCTATCAGAAGTTAGTGTGAAAATCATCCATCAAATTTTATTTTATGATCGCTCGTGGGGGTGCGGCTCACTCAATTCAGTGTTTAAGTGTCAGTAAGTGCTGGCTGTTTACGTATCATGAAATTATAATGGCTTACACATAATAATATAAGTACAAAAGAAATTCACATCTCTGCATTGCTGGATTTTTCTGAAGAAGAGGATTTAGGTACATTATAAGGCAAAATATACAATAGGCATATCAAAATTAAGAAGGAGCGTGTGTGTATGCCTAACTGTAGCTAAAAGAAAGCTTTCTTCAATTATATTGGCTACGCAGATTAAAAAAATACTTGGAAATCCAGTCTTCTTTGCAGACTTGTTTAAGCTACTGTTTTTGCATGATAAGCCTAAAATGTTTGATGTGAACTGAGGCATTTAGATTACTTAACGAAGGTATTAAAAGCATTTAAGCCAAGCTTCTGTAGTAGTTTCATTTGCCACTGTGGGAATTCGAACTTTGAGATACAAAACAGCTTTAATAATCTGTACAGTTGATGTCACAGTTGAAAAGTATCATTTATTGGATTTTGTTAGTATTTATAGTACTTTAGAAGAGAGTTTTGCTTCTTCGCTTAGGATCATCGAATCAAAATAACATGTGCGCATTTTGCCGATGGTGATGTAATAATTTTACAATGAAATGGAAATATGGATTGTTGGACGCATTAGCTTTGTCAAAACAATACACAAATCTCTTCTGAAAGCTTTTTGAAAAATAAATGATACAAGTTATTGAATTGAGAGAAAATTGAAGAAGGAAAATGGAACTGGTCAAAAATATCAAATAGTATATTTTATTGAAATTCCTGAAGTAGCATTGTTTAATAAAAGGAAACTGCGACGGGTTTTCGTCCCTAAAGATTGGATATGGACCAATAATCGTTCGAGATAATAGTTATTATAAATAAAGAGCTTTTAGAGATAACGATTGAGAGAAATGATGATGCGGCAGAAGATGAAAGCTTCATATTGGCTTTTAGTCCAGGGCAGATTTCAGTTGAAATTAGGATTTAGAGATTTATCTCGTGTTTTTTACGTTCCAACTCTTAGGCTTCTGTACAGAAACAGTGGAAAAGGAAAAATAATATCTCAGCATGAGCTTTGACGTCAGGTTGCCTATGGGCAATTCCAAAATCAAAAGCAGATATAAAATTTACTTGATTTTTTGACACAAAATTTGATGAAAATGGATTACCAAAAAGTTACCATGAACTAGATTGACCACAAAAACTCTACCAGTAATGATTTTCTCTAAACTAAAGCTTTCTTTCATTGTGTGTGGGAAGGGTACAGCTTTTTGTTATGAACAAAAACTTTACCGTATACAAATTTAACAGTGGCTTACACAACTTTTCCATCTACGCAGATAAGATTGACCCTAGGCAATTCTGTTAGTGAAATGAAAAATTTTCCATAAAGTTAAAATATGCGTAGCAGGGAAGAAGATAATATTGTTTTTAAACTGTTTTCTAGGAAAATGTAAAGCTAAAGCTGTATATTTATATAGTGATTGAACATCATATTGTCAGTTCCAGGCCTTGGTTTAATTAAAATTCAATTTCAAAGACTATATATGCATGTTAATAACCACCTACCTAATATTATTACGTTTTACATACAAACTTACGTATTATAGTAGCAGTAGAATATTACGCTCCACCCACGCGTCAAGTCCATGTAGCTTTGTGGAAATCAACGTAGAACAATACAATACTACCTGAGTTGTCGTCTCGATACTCAAACTTAAAAAGCTAATAACAATAAGTTGAAAGCTCTGGCCATGACGACGTTAATTAACTGTCAGACTCATATGTAAGATGACAATCTCTAATTTTCATCAAAATCTGTAAGTACTAAACAGCGTTAATTGATTGTACAACCCGCGGGCAGAAATTCTCAAAATCAAACAAAAGCCATATTATAGTTGGCTTCCTTAATTTCTGGTGTCTACGTCCTCCATTCATCAACATGCTTCAAAAGGTACTTGAGTAATACGTTGGTTGTGAAGGAAGGTGATTAAAGTACCTACCGAAGAAGGTAGTAGCAAGTAGTTGTTCCGATTTCAGTTGTAGAATATTCTATAATATATTATTAATTCAAAGCATTGGCGCACGTACTTCATTCAGAGAGAGATGTTATAATGAACCCAGCCAAGCTAGCCAGTATTGCTTAGAAAATTACCAAGAATGATATTAAAACAGCTCTTATTGGCTGGGAAAGTTTATTAAATTGAACTGCCACTGGCTTAATGAAGAGAAAGGAATCTCATTGCCAGCAGTTAACAAGCTATCTCTCTTTACTCTTTAAACTTTAAATGGACTTTTCCTCGTGTAGTTCATAAAATGAATTTAACTACAAGAATAATACAGACTACACCTTCCCTATATTTTATACCACAGTACATTATTATTAATACAGTTCTCCATCCATTCTTCATTAGTATTCATGACATGAATTCCAAGAAGATGTCTTTCCAAATCCTTTTCACCTTTTCTGGTTGAATTCCCTTTAAATTGAAATCTTAGAATTAAAAGCAACACAGAAGGTTTCGGTCTCAAAGGCAGAAAATAGTTGTTAACTCTTTAGCATGAGTTTTGTTTTAATACTTCAATATCAGTGTGAACTTAAAAGTTAGATAATTTTCATCCACGAAGATAATTATTAATTTTCTAAAGATACAAGAAGAGCATTCTATACATCATTCATTTCATATAAAATGTTTACAGCAGATTGATAAAAATCTTGAAATCCAAATGACTTATCCAAATGAATATCCAAGACCAAAACCTAATGCCAAGCTCACAGTATCATAAACAATTTTATTATAATTGCATTAAGATTATAGTATCTGAGAAGGATTGTTAGTAAATTTGAAATTGAAACGTTGCCACAAACTAAATATCCAGATGAGTCAGCTTTTTAATACTATACCTACACCCCTTGTTTTCTAATAGTCTCAGTCTATATAAGAATCACATAGAAGATAACATTAAACAGGATGGATAAAGTAATACGAGCATGCTTTCTCTGTATCACATTCCACAAAATCAAGCTTGCCAATTTCGATGATTCCTCGTAAGGGAAAGTAGTCATCTATTCAACTCTAATACAAAGATTATCATACCCATGTACCCACGAAATAGTGGAAGGTGACTAAAGGAAGTCACTGGCATTGGGGAAAGTTCAAAGGCATGAAAAGATAATACGAAAGTAGACTAAAGTGTCCATACCACCTTATATTTATCCCTTACCCATTTATACCCTTTGAATATTCGAATATTGTGAATGGGGAGGAAGTGAAAGTATCTTATTCCAGTAAATAGTGCATATGAATAAGTGTTAGTTTGCGTTTCATCCCTTTTAGGAATAACTAGCCAAAACCCGCATTGATGACGGTAGAAAGTTCTTCTTGTAGCTAGTCTGGGTGGGTGCTAGTGAAGAAATGAAGAAAGCATTCATATGCCTAGAGAATACAAGAGAGTCTGAGTCTTCGTGGTGTTTTCATGATATTTGTATGATACTACTAAAGGGATGCGATGGTGGTAGAGTTAGATCGATCGTTGTTCGTGGGAGAAATCCCAAAAACCGAGCAACCCAGTTGGAACAAGCCATTATGATGAGTACATTAGGAACAAACTTTGTTACTGACTCAGAATACCAGTTCCTATACAGTCTCACTTTTTAATATTATAATTCACTTCGTCAGCCTTAAAGCTTCTCTCCTTTCTTTCTTTCTCTCTCTCGCTTTTTCATGATGAGTTCTATTCTTTGTAATGTGCCTCATAGTCACTTCTCCTGCACGTATAAACTTAGACAATTTTCAGATTTATAAATATGTAGAAGGAGCCCAAGTATCTGACAAATATGACAATAGCATAGTATTTCAACTTATTATGTAACATGTAATAAAAGCAGTGTAATAATGACACGTTAAGGAATCCCAGCTCTAAAGGAAGTATGAAGGACACTCTAACCTTTTCACTGGAAATACCTAGTGGAAAAGTTTAGAGCCGTCATTGTCATCACATAACACTGAAAAGTGTCTTCAATGACCTACTTGTTATGTATAAATGTTAGGATGGGATAAGGTCGGACTATCTAATTTCCTAGGAAGCATTTTAAAGGTAGCTATACTTTTACTTCCCTAACTCATCGTATGAGTTAGGTATTTCATTTGTAAAGATTTCGAATTGTGGAAAATTTGAATTCTGAAAGAGAGAATTTTCAGACCAATTATCATTTCTAAGTTTAATACTAATGTGATTATTCCTTTACGAACAAGATCCTTATTATCAGTGAAAGTTAATAGCTACGTAAAATGTTCTAAGATAACAAAATGTTATAACTTTCTTTTTGAAATTGTTCTGTTCTTTAGGTACTTAGCTTAAAGCTTTTATTATAGGGTTCGGTTGGTGTGATGATGAAAATCGTTTTATTTAACGGCAATAATATATTTTTTAGCATTTACTTGTCATGCCAAAGGGTTTGCTTATAACTCCATTTTTGTTTACTTTTTACTTATTTCAATACAATAGAATGCTTTAAGGTTATCCACGTTCTAGATTTATTACTAATGCTTAGGAAACATTGATGATTGAATTTCATCTCCGTTGAATGAGATCGGATGTGTCTAAAACTAACAAAACAGAGAGCCAGGAACCTAGGTGGTATTTTGATACATGGATTTACTTAGAGCTTTAACGCAAATCTGCTGTTTTTCTAATAAGAAGATTTCATAGTTATAGTTTTGATTTCGCGAGGATTAATTTGATTACTCGCTATAGGTGTTTGCATAAACAAAGCCTCCTTTTCATGCAAAGTTGTGTGTGTTTTCAAACACGTACTCGGAGGATGTCGATCATATTATTTGAGTTAAAATCAAGCTACGACCACCACCTATTCAAACAAATGAAGAAAATGAGAAATCCCTTACTACATGATACTGATGGAGCAATGAGAGATGATAATGTAATGGGGTGTAGATTGTTGGCCAATGTGCCTTATGTACAAAATCGTGATTAGAATATATTATGTGGTCTGCGTTGCGTTGTGAGAAATAATAGGGAGGTTTAAAACACGAAACGTAAAAAACCACGTAGGAATCGCTTGGTAACTGTGCGTTTTATGACCACCAGATTCTTGTAACCTTGAATCCGTTAGTGTCATTCAGTTGCCCAATCTGGATACGAAAGACTTACCGAAATCCTTACGTTTCGAGTTTTAACTCTCTAATACCAACAAACAAATACGGTGTATCATATAAAAGTTTAGAAAACATTGCAAATTACTCTTGTTGATTATTACTGTCAAATCCATATTAGAATTAAACAATGATCTCCGTTCGAAGGGGAGCTTCTTGGTAAAGATTTCAACATATCCGGCAATATTCACAATATCTAACTTTGTATTGAGATTTGCCAGTATTGGAGGTCACATTATTTGACATACATTTATTTACGTCGAACTTTTAAAAACCTGCAATTTTTCTCATTAGGACAAAAAAAATATATAATTGGTGGAACAATGATGTTTATATACTCTTTTTTAATCAAAAATGTAATAACGTTAACAAAGTTAAAAATTGTGTTCCTATTAGCAATTTCTTACTCTAAGAAAATGAAAATAAATGTATATAATCCTAAATCTGCGTCAGAAAATGTACTTTTTAACCTTTGTTTTATAGCCAAATGAAAATTTTATGTTTGTGGTAAGTTTTGCATATTATTAATTACTACTAAAATTATTAAATTATTAGCTTATGGCTCAACCACATCAACCCAGGACTCTCAGTTTAGACCAAAATTCCGACCAATCGCATCCGCTTTTTAGTAATAAAACAACCTCACCTAAGAGAGAAACTTTCTCATTAAATTTGTTTTCGAAGAATAGTCTGTTTATGAAACTTAATATAATTTGGCCTAAAGGTTTAATCAAAAAACTTTTTCCATTTACTTGCAACATCGAATGAAGAAATAAAATGACTAGATATGTTTTGTAAACTCTTAATTTTTCCTAAAAAATCATCCATTTTGCTATCTATCTTTACTATTAACAGACTGACTTCTTTTGCCCTAGGGATTGAAAAAAGAGTAAGTAATTACCGTAAATTTCTAACCTATCCGATTACGCGTGTATTACTTTCGTTGTTTGTCATATGCACAAGAACAAATTTCCAACTGGTTATTATTACATATACGTGAAAGAGTTAAGTAAACATTGTAAATACAGAGTAAAGATCACATACAATACTTTTAACTAGCCATCATATAAAATATAGTAATTTACAACGTATCAAGTTACAAAGTAAGCTCAAAATATTTTTAGAAGGAGATGAGAATGGACAGCAAAAGGCAAAGGCAAGTAAGTGATCTAAAAAGCCTGGTGAAAGTAATGGAATGAGTTTCTGTATTATCTCATACTATTACAAATGCCATGATAGATATATGAATTAAGTTCATATGTACATATAGATGTGAAGCTATTGATGAGCCAAACTTTCTAAGCAAAAGCCAGGTTGGCAATGGCAGTGGTAAAGGATAGAGATGATATTAATGGTGGATAGTGTAATGATATGACTGTCGAAATGAAAGTATACAGAAAGAAGAACATATATTAGCCACAGTAGCCACCAACGAAGCCAAGGGCGTTTGAAATCTAAAGATATTGGATTTGGAAGGTTGCCAAAAAATGCAATTTCACTTTTGAGGTTACTTGGGCTCTTTCGTCTATTTTTGGAGCGGAGAAACCCATAAGGACCCAGAACCAACCAACCAGGGAAGGTTCAGCCAAAACTTGTCTCATCCTTATTTTTTTCCCTTGACTTGGACGTTTCCTACTATATCCTGCATACTACTTACACGTAGTGGGTGGATAGTTTGGGTGCGGTGAAAGTTGATGAACCCTTTTTGTCAGTAGCCAACAGTATTTCTGTTAGTTTAGAAGTTATAAAAATTATCTTCACTCCATCCATAGTCCTCTCTGATATCGCACAGTCAGTGTATATTATCTATATATGTTTTTAGTGTTTTTAGGGTATATTCTACAAAGTGAGTTGAAAAGGTTAGGTGTATTTCTTTGACTTTGAACTGCAGGCTTATCTCATGAATAGAGTAAATATATACTTTTTTGATTACGTACAGAGGAAAAGAGGCGAAGGGTATCGTATATCTTTACTGGTAAGGAGTAAGGAAGTTATTCTGTTTCTGTAAGGACTCAGAGTTTTTTGCTCATTTTTGGACCCAGCTATGTACGAGTAGTTGTAAGTATTCGTAGGGATGACAAACCTTCACATCTTATGCGGAACATTTATTTTCTTTCTTGCTTTCTCCATACAGAATAAAATCTTATCGGGAGAAAGTCTCTGTAATATCACGAGAAAGATATTAAGAACTTTGAATGAATTTTTGTATAAGGTTTCTTCTTGTGTTATAGGACACAGTTTGAATGTCTAACAAACATATGGATTTTTAATCAAAATTTGACTAAATATTTTAAAACAGAATTTGAAGGATTTAAAAATACAAAATGTTTATATTTGATTGCTTTTTTGTTTGTTTTTTTTCAATTTATATGGGTTTTAGAACGGCATTAATAATGTTGTATTTTTTCTCTACAAATGGTTTTTAACTTGATACCAGTACCTCTATTAAAAAGGTAATTAGTTTGTTTGCCATACAAGATGTTCGGGTTTGAAACGTATTTTTTATGTTTTTCTTTACAGTTCGGGAATGATTTTTGGATGGATAGGTTGTAGCATGGTTTTAGCTATGATGGAAACTGTTTACAAATTTGAAAGCATCCAGTGGCAGCCATTATTTGGCGATTTACATTAATGTTGTTTCAGATGTCAAACATGTTTAGTAGGTGCCTTTTAGGTTTCAAGATCAAACGATCACAAAAATGTATCTCATTTTACTTAGGAGAGTAACCTTATAAAAAGCAAGGTTTCATGAGTTTCGTCAAATGACAAAATGTACTTCCAATCATCAAAGGGAAGGGTGCAACAAAGTGGAAAGAAAATATAAGAAATATGGGTGAATGGAACAAATCGAAAAGGGTTTTTACATTTTGGTTAATTCAACCGAAAATCGAAATGGTTTGGATCGAGTTGAAGCTCTATGAAGATTAGTTATTTCCATTTCAAACGAATGAGTAAAAAACCGAAAGCAGAGTCAAAAAGATACTAAACCACTCAATATAAATTCTAAAGAAATCTTTCAAAACAAATTATTATCAAGAAAGAAGGCTGTTATAGGGAAGGTTCTGTTAACAATACGGTTGAGTACAGTTAAGTTGTGTACATTAAAAATTTAAAAATCGTAAATTTTCCGTCAATCAGACCATAGATCTTGAGTAATGAAGCTGTTTTTTGTAGTAAATATTTAATGACAAAGAAACATTTCACTATCTCATACTTTTAAAATCTCATGCGGTTTTTACTGATTCAGTTTAATTCAAAATTTTGAAGATGCTGCAGCGTTAGTCTCTAGAAATTCTGAATTTATAAATAAGCCAAAATTTACAAGTAAATAGAAAACAGATGTGTGGGTGGTGTAAAAAATTTAAGATTTTTACTCTGAATAATTTTCAAATCTAACTGAATGCTCAGGAAAATACATTATATAAGTACAGTACAACGACTACACGTTATTTAAAATACAAAAATGTATTTTAGTGAGTAGAAATAATTGCAAATTTGAGTACTTGAATTCATGTTTTATTTTAGCTTTGAATGAATATAAAAGTAGTAAGGTGCAATGTTCATTTCCAAAATAAAACAAAATAAATAATAAAAAGTTATAATTACTACCTAAGCTTTTAGCTTCTCCTCGTGGACTGACAAGCACCCCGAATCCTCAACCCATACACTATATCAACAGTCGGATAGATTTACCCAATTTTATTTCATTTAAACTCCCTACCACCGTCTAACCATTGGGCTCAATTTATAACAAGCAAAGGGTAAAAATCTCAGGATTTTGCTTTCTAAAAAACTCAAACTTAGCCTTTAGGGCGTTTAATAAAAAAGATATAGTATATTACAGTATCCCTTTCCCTATTTTAGATACCTTTGTTTTAGTCATGAATAATGGAATAACCATTAGAAATTAAAACCTGTATGCATACATTTAGTTCCCTATAAATAATCCACGTCTACTTGTTACCTGAAAAGGGGTTAGTGTAAGTAAGTGTGTAGCCCTGTAAAATGTTATCAATTAGTGGTCTCACTCACGCCATGAAATCCCATTTGAATTCGAGTGTGTTTGAGTATGATATCCTTTCTATTGGTATCGTCATCATATTAAATAAAGTAATATATAAATATGCATGTCCTTCTCTCCTTATTTTCTCGTATTGCAAACAAGTTGGCATGTAAACGTCAGTCATTTCTTCTGCAACTAAACAAAATTCCTTGTTATTTAAACTAAAACCGACTTACGAGGGTACACAAGGGAAAATAAAACATGAATGCAATAACAAAAACATTGAAGGATTACTTCATAATATAATAATAATAATAACTGAGAAACCCAAACTCTACCGTCTTTTCGTATTCTACTTTGTACTAAGGATTTTTAGTAGTGTAGAGAAAGCAAATGGGATGGGAAGTGGTGGTGTGTGTAAGAGAAAATACCCCATGCCTTATTATTAAACTATGTAGTATAGTATTAGGATTACAATAAAATGCGAAACGATACTTCTGTTTTCCCTATCGTAGTTAAGAAAGTGAGCCAAAAGAGTTTTTTTTCCAGAATGTCTAAAGATAAAGATAAGTTTACAGTGAATGAGAGTCTGAGTCTCTTACATCACATGCAGTTCGAGTTGCTTGGTTGTCTTGAGTAGTTATAGCGTGTGTAGTGAAAAGTCCGTTCGGATAGGGCCCAGCAAAGTTAGTTGTAGTAGAAGTGAGTGAATGTGAATAAAGAAAAAATATTATTTAGAAAAAAAGACTGTTTGGCCAACTCTTAAAGATTCAGTCGGTTTATATCGCTAGTTCAGTTGAATGCAAAATACCAAAAGTGGTACAAGTGTCTGCTTTCACTTTTACAAAACTTTCACTTTTCCCCAATGAAGGAGTGGTTTTAAGTTCGTCTCACTGGTTATTTCGGAACTCCAATTTTCAAGTAAAGACTTGAGAGAGTGAAGACGTAGGAGTTTTTATAGTGGAATTCGAATCAGGGGAAAGTTTCGAATTTCAAAATTTGTGTGACATATCATATCTAGGAATAAGTTAATAAGGTACACATATATTTTTCAGTATTTATATAAATGTATTAAGTGATGGTGGTATACTTGGACTAATTAACTATTACCTTGTTTTGGGTGGAAGAAGTTTGAATTGGTAGAACTCATTAGATTATCATTTCCAAATTTGCCTTGCCCATTTTAAATTTGAAAGTTATAATTTTGACTTGTTTGATTGTACTTGGAAGTAAGGGATTTATTTTTCACTTGGAAAAGCCGAACAATTAAACCATTTAGAGTTTCTAAAGTAATATTTATATACAGCTGCATAGGTCCTAAGATTTTAGAAACAAACCATAGCGATTAGTATCAAAAAGGGCTGAGTAGTTTTTAAGTGTTATTTGAAAGTCAGAACAGCATAACATTTTTAAATAAATAAAACGTAAAGCTGAAATCATCCAGTTTAAAATGAAAAACAAGGGCTAAATGGGACATATGAAGTTGACATTCACTAACTGTAGGTATTTAGTTTCAGTTACCAAATTCCCACAAGGAAACTTTGGACCATTTTGTAAAAACTAAATAGCAAGATGGAAAAAGTGGCAGTGGGAATTGGGAAACGAACGAGCTCTGAATGTATAATTTTGATCTTATGGGGAGTAGTGACTTTGAAATGAGCATATGAAGAAGAAAGGCATCGGATTTGGACTCAGTTTGGTTGGCGTCTTTGATATGTGGGAATTATTCAGTAGATTTCTGGGTGCATTCATCATAGTAAACCTTTTGTTTCATTTTGAATTTTGAAGTGTTGATGCAAGGAGCTTAGGAATTTAATAACTATAAATAATACTTTGGCGTCTATGGATGTCCCTTTTTGATAAAGTTACGCCTTGGTTGAATGAATCGATGAAGTGAAGCACATTACTCATGATTTTCTCCATTCAACCAACCTGATTTCAAATCGGCTTTATACATACGGTACCCACACTTTCCTCTTAAATCTTCAGTGACTGATGGTGAAATGTGGTGTGATAGCTAAGGGCTAGTAGACTAAATGGGAATTCAAATCCCATTATTGCATGAAAATATCACGTCTCTTTGCACGGACGGATGGACGAACGAACGTCTCAATCCGCTAAAATGAACTGGGCGAGGCGAGAGAGCGGAAGTTGAATGTTGAAAGTAATATTCTTACTCTTAAGAATGAAAATATCTTGATCAAGAGTGTGTAAAAACGTGTGGGGATAAATGTGAAGCTAATAGTGGTATCGAATTGATGTCATGCAGTGGTATAGTATAGTCCATTTGAAATATCAGCTCATCTGATGGGACACAAAGAAATCTTCTTTCTTCTAAATAGAAAGAAATATTCTTAAAGGCCTTTAAACATTTTTTGTATATTTCTACATGTTCTCATTTGACTTTTTGTAATTTGTTTTGTTGAGAAGAGTTAAAATTTAGTTAGAAAGTATAATTTACATCATTTTTTTCTTCATGTACTAACGAATTGTGATTAAATAAATTACGCAAATCGGATTTCGCATCCTGACAAAAGTAAGAAAATATATTCTTGTCGGATCTTCAGGAGTGATGGTGACATGTTACACTGTAGGAAGTAGGAAGTAGGAAGTCCCTTAAATAAACTAGCTAAATTGTGGAATTGAATGTAAGAGTTACTAAAGATAAATTATGCAGCATTTCGCACATAACCACAGCGTCATAATTTGTCTGTCACTTTTGATCACTTCGTTCTTTTAATGCATAGTAATCATAATTCTTCAGCCTCACGTCATCTGGAGAAATTCAATGCCATCGAAATGTGTAGAAGGTTACAATTTCAATTACGATGCCTAAAATTTCAAAAAGAGAGTTATTCAACGGGCTTATTCTAAGAAATCAGAAGAACAATGTAAGATGTACGTTGTATTTGTATAATGTAGTTCAACATATAGCTTTTCGAGTTATTCAACTCATTCGTCTTACTCAACGTTCAGTGAGGGTCATATGCAATCAACAGTTGTTGCAGCACTTGTTTGTCTTCTGATACGTAACTCCGAACTCCATCCTTTATTCTGGGAAACCCACAACAGTAATTTCATTAGTAGTCATATCGGAAATTGGAATACAATCCGACTAAAAACAAAACTTGGCCGGAATTGAGAATCTAAAAATTACTCTCATACAAACTTACGGATTGGACTCGGGTTTTGGGGACAGATTTCGGTTGGTTTGGTTTGCTTGTTAGGTTACATTTGGTTTTATTAGGTTCGGTTAGGTTAGGTTAGCCGACAAAAACTTATAAAAATCTGCCCCCAAAACTTTTTGACTTCCATATGAATTCATGTCACCGGAATTTATCTAGTAATTTTGAAATTCCGCTACGTAACATTCACTCTCCCCATCCATATTTTAAAAGTACAGACAATAATGGTTGTAAATAAAATTAAAAACACCAACCTGTTAAAATCAGCAAACCACATTTTCCAGTTTCTTTACAATATATAATCAGGACACATATCACATAATATGTAATGTACCTTGTATAATTGTATAAATCAGGAGTACAACTGCTGCTGTACTGATGAACTTTAAGCAAAACTGGGATCTAGGCTTACTTTATTTAATAAAAAGTTGGGTGGAGTTATTGCACAACCAGGACTAGCCTCAATTTACAGTAGCATGTTTTTAGTCCTTGTAGGTCTTTTGCAAAACCACGCGTTGCATACTTTAGCTTTGAAATAATAATATGAGATTGTAAATTGAAACTTCTTTGAATGGGATCAACAGGCGTTATTTGATGTTGTGTGGTTTCTAGCTCTATGTAATTAATTATACATGAAATTATGAAACATATCAATTTCGTAGATTGAACACTGGAATCGATAAGTTGAACTGTACATGTACATTTAATAAAATATGTGAGGAGATAATAATGACGTGCCTGAGGTAGGGTAGGAGTAAACTTATATATGAGGCATAGCATAAAACATAATTATTAGTCATTCTGAGCTAGCTGTAGGTTCTACAGGGACTGACACTGACTGACGTGTAACAAGCTTTCCTGGCTACCTATTTGAATATAAGGTGTTTTGGCATGACACTAATAAGCATAATACTCCTGTCACAGCTTACAGTTCCCAGTTTTACTCAAATAATTTTCATTAGGAAATAATTCCTAAGTAGAAATAATTTATTTTGAATTCAAAGTATTGACTAAATAAGTTGAGCATCAAACATATCTAAACTGTTCTTCTTGTCTGATCTGATCTAAATTTTTTAAAAAAGGATATGCAAATGCTGGAAAAGTAATTTTGTGCCATTTTGTTACAAGTAATTAGTTTCTGTATTTTAGCCAAAGGTTAATAGCGACATTTACGTAAACTAAAAACTCCAAAACTCGAACTGAAGCTAAATATGGGAAAATTACATATATTATTAGAATGAGAATAATGAGACTAATGTAAATATGTTTGCGTGTTTTTTTGCTTTTCATGTTCCATCTTCCCTTATTGTTCGTTGGACTTAACAACATAATAATGTCCATCATATCATTTCATCCAATATGAACTGGATAAACATGGACGTGTTATAATCTTCACCATGAAAAAAACTTCGTTGTTCTTGTTCAATCAATGTGGTTCACTGTTCTATGTGTATGTGTGAAATGCTTTCACTTACACCGAAAAATCGGTCTGTGACGCTGACACTACTACTTGGGGACCTGAACCAATCACTACTGGTATTATTCTTGTTATCGTCTTCGTGTTGATGTTATTACGTGACTCCGTGACCATTTTCAATAACCGCTGGTATTATGTTTACCAATATTGCTATTTGTCCCTTAATTATCTCACCTTCAAAAACACTGGAAAAACAATGAACAAACGAAACGAACTATATGTATATACGATGTGCGTTTGTGGGATTATTAATATTGTCATCTTTTGACTGATACGGTACCATAACAAATTAATATACGTCTTTACTTGGTGATACCTTTCGGAAAACTTTCCTCTACCTACTCTTCATCCATTTAGAAGATGGAGAAAATCAACAACTCGTGTGCACCTTTAGCATCATCAATCTCAGATCCGAATGGGAAAGTGAAAGTGAGGAATAGAAGATCAAAAACATCATTTGTAATTTATATCGCCCTTTTTCTTATGGTGACCGCCTTTCGATCAAGTTTTGGACAGGGAGAACCAAAGTTCAAACATGGAACAGCTACTGAATTGGAGCCGAAGGTGACTACACAAGGGACACATACGTCTACTGAACACCATCATGAACGAAGTACCTCAACTTCCAGTCATGAACATCATCCTTCTACTACAGAAAGAACAAAGGAGCATCACCACAGTTCTACTACTACGGAAGCGTCCCATGTATCATCTAGTGCGGAGCCGTCTGCAGCCACAACTTTGAAACCAAATGACACTATTCCTGAAAATAACGCAAGTAAGGGTTTGGGTTTCTTTGCTGAATACTTACATAATTTGAGTTGGGACACGGTTATTAACATTAAAAACGCAGTGATTCATATAACTAGTTTACTTTGATTACAGCGTCTGTATGGGGAGACCGATGCATACCACCAGCAATTGAGCAGTTTCCTAAAACTATAATGAGTCAGAAATTACGGGAGAACGGAGGGTTTGTTGTCCACATCGCTGTAGCAGCGTATACCTTTCTCGCTTTGGCTATCATTTGTGATGAGTTTTTCGTACCGTCTCTCGAAAAAATGTGTGAAAGTAAGTTTATCTTTTTTAAAAGGATTTTATTTAGCCTTGATATACCATCATAAGCAGTAAAAAGCTTTAACCTTACGTTTTAAACATTTATGGATTTTGACTACTCGATTGCTTCAATTTATTTATTTAGCGTTGAAGATCCAACCAGACGTGGCCGGTGCAACCTTCATGGCAGCTGGGTCATCTGCACCGGAATTAGCTACAGCTTTGATAGGAGTATTTGTCGCAAAGGTAAATTTTAATGAATTCGCTGTTCTTTTAAACTAATAACAGCCACTCATACTGCCTTCTAGTGCTTTACTTAAGCTGCTGATTCATAATTTAAATAATAAAAAATTAATTAAAGTACGAAATGTGCGTGCGTACTACATCAAAGGCCCGCAATGCTCCTTCAGAGCTTTAAAAATTACTTTTACGTACCATGGTTCGCCCTGTAGGTTATCATAAAAAATACATTCGAGAACGCTTATTCCTCATTTCACATAACTAGGAGATTCCCCAACAAAAAAATAAGCCGGAAAAGCACAAACATTCTACCCTCTCTGAAAGGATCAAAGTTAATGCAAATTGATAAAATATAAATTTGGGAGATTTTCTACTCCCCTATATAGCTTTACACACTGCACATGAGTAAGTAGTAAGATACTGGATGCTTGATATTCTTAGGTTGTATTTTAATTCTTTTTAGAAGAAAAGACGATTTGTACTTTTTCAAATAGCAAGGGATTTCCAAATATTTTCCCTACACCTTCAATCCACCTAAAGGTAAACGTAGTTTCTGAAAAAAGCTTAGGGTATTAAGTTATTTCCTAAGACCACGTAAGCTGTGTCATAATAAAATTCTGTTTTAGTTTTAAGCCTAATTACATTTTTTATGAATACTGACTGACTTCAAACGTATTTCTGTTCGCCAGTCTGAAATATAATCTTATATAGATCAACTCATTTCAAGTTTCTAAGTCACGTTCTTGTTAGAATATATGTAAGGTTTTAAGATGTACGGTACATCTACAATGTTGAATTTATTTTACAAAAAAGGCAGATTACATTAAAGTATGGTCTTAGAGGAGAGAGTGAAAAACACTTTGGTCTAAACGGCCTGGCCAAAGAAACTTAAATTAAAATGGAAACATCGATCAGTTGTGCTTGTTCAGGAAGAACTTTTCAAGCCTGGTTGCAAGTTCTTCAAAAAGTTAAATATTAGCACAAAGAACTTTAACTTTGAACTTCTGAGTAGGTAAAGAGGCTAAGGGAATACTGCCAGTTATTCAATTGGATATCCAACGTTTTAATGGTTACTAAGCGTAAACTGCAGCTGCATGCCTCTTTATGCTTTTCTTTCCAGTTTAATTGATTGTGCAGGAAATAAATGACCCAACTCCGTCTGAAGTTAAGTTATTCTCATAACTTGATATCAATTCGAAGTCTATTGACGTTTTTTTAAAGGCTAGGTAAGGTAGTACAACCTTATGAATTCGTACAATTTGTTAATGTCACCAGAATCATCCACAGAAATGAACCTTTGTAGTCATGACTTTCTTCCGATATATATTTATATCATTGGAAGTTTGGGGGTTTTATAGGGCGTCACATCGTTATTTGATAACTTACTAACAAACTATTAGTAATGGTGGTCTGAGAATCTAAATCACATTTTATTCAACGATCATTAAGTGAAATGGACTTGGATGATAAGTAAGTCGGGTGTAGTACAAAATCTGGTCGAAATTGATGAGTTAAATTTAACTTTAAAAAGTTTCCTGCACTTGAAATCGCTAAACTTGCTATTTTATAAATGATATACACATTTTATTTCCAGTATTTTGTCCCCTGACCTGGTTCATACACCTAGAACGATAAATTTCAAATATTATGGAAGATAAAAGAAACTTTTATTCAAAGTAGTAAAGCATTCTGAGAAGAAACGAATGGGGTATTTTTTACTAGGGTGACTTGACACAAAAAGAGATCGCTTCAGCTTCCAAGAAGGTTATGATTAGTGTGTGTATTGTATTGTGTCGTGTGGTGAAGAAAATGCTTTGATACAAATAGAAAGAAAGCTCTTCGACTCACAAAGATAGATGTTAGGTCATCCATATAATATTGAACTTTTTGAGCCGACTTGTTTCCAAAAATTAAACCCTTTTGGTCGAAAGCCCAAAAAAAGAGAAGAGAAGGTTCGTTGGGTGAAACAATCTTCTTTAGAAAGGATCAATAAAATGCGAACTGACAGCCACTTTCTTTTGCCTTCTTTCCTTAAATCCTTCTTTTAGTCTGAGAAGAAGTTAGAAATGAAGACAGGACATGATGACAGGCTTCTCTGACTTCTTGTAACACAGAATATTATAGGAATCGTTAATAAACTACGCGTTCGATTTATTCATCAACACTAGTAAAATGTAATAAATTCAAGTAGCGGGTTGAATCCCACTCTGATTGCTTTTCAGTTACATAATTGACCTTAAACAATCAAATGGTATTGATTGACTTTACCAGTTTTAATGGTGAGTTATTTAATTTAATGGTTATTTAATAAATTGAGTAAGCATAGTGTTGTTATTAACCTTGAGTTGTGCATTCCACTTGATAATGAAATCGGTCCCCGTATCCAGATGAAGTTTTTGCATCAGCAGTCGATTTACTCACACGTAAGGCTATCGTACATACGGGATACGGGCATTAGAAGAAACCACACACGGGCTTGAAAAAACCATTGACATGTGGCAATAGGGATTTGTAAGAAAAAGCCTAAAAGGAAAAGTGCCTTTCCTTCCTTCCAGTTCGAATACACACCAGCAGAGATGTACATGATATGGTTTAGACTGTGTTTTTTTCGTAAATAAAAACATTTTATTATTTATGAGTGGTACTACGTTTTGGAAGATAGCAAAAAATAGCGTTGCATTGTTCATTTAAGAACAAAAATTACGAAAGACTGCATCTTTCTTGTCTATTCGGATTATTACCTGCTTACTCTTTGCTACCATTTCTGTTAAGGACTTATACTTAAGGTTCTGCAGATTTATCTCGGTTGTCTCCTTGTCTGACTTGTCTCCAATGATACACACCTTGTCTCGTTGTCTCCCACCCACCCTTAGATATATCAGGTACGTTTCCTACGGGTATTTCCCTTGTCCTTGTTACTGAATGGCACTTATCATTATAAAGCCTTATTTAGCTTTGAGTTTATACTTTCTTCATCTGTCAGTTCCGATTTGATGTAATGACAATAATTCCTGAGAGAAGAGCCAGGGGAGTCAAAAACATAGCATATTTTTGTAAAGGGGTTGCAGATCTGTACTTCCATTTTACTATAATCAATTTAAAACAGAATCATATCAAACTGTCTGAGAGTCAGATAAAGAAGTGAACTGTTTCGATGTGACAGCGGCAGGTTGGGGATTTAAGACTGGAGTGAAAGCAGAGGTATTATCTTGTAGACTTGCATTGATAATAAAATGACATTTTTGAAGATGAATCAACAGTTGGAACATTTATTTAAAATGTATGAAAAGTAGTTTGAGTTTCCACATGAAAAAATACTTTGAAATATGAATTTATTTAGAATTGACTACCAAGGAGTGAAGCAGTAAAGGGCCTAAGATGGTTACTACTTAGAACTAAGTGTATTTGGCAAAAAGGGAGGAGAAAGGTGTTACGATTTGAAATTTGACGCATCTAAGGTCTTATAAGACATATATGCAGGTGGTGGTAATATTGTTGGGACAACGGTAGCCGAGACACAATAGAGGAAAAAGAAAATTCGATTTCGACAGAAACCTTTCATATGCTTTCTCTCGGGAAAATGAAAACCTGCTTTATCCATCCGGCGGAAAGTGCATTAATAGCATAAAAGTTTCGTATGACTACGGAAGAACCAAAGACTACAAAATAGAATCAAGGCTTGGTACATAACTTAATCCTTCTCGTCTTCTTCCTTGTCAATACCCTTACACTTGTACCATCCCATCACTATGCTTTTCCTTTACAGCCAAAATCTTATTTGATTTTACAGTTTAGTAATCATTTATGATACGTTTTATAATAATAAAATAACGTGGTGTGGGAACATTTTTTTTATTAATTTGGAATTCATATTCACTCTCTCTTTTATAGTCCCCAGTCTTCCATGCGTTGCCTTTAATCGGTAATAATGTACCATAACCATAAAAAAAATATAACTTAATGCACCTCAAGAACTACGTTTACTTTCTAAAGTTCTTTTAGTAGAGGCTAGAGTTTTTTCTTTTTTCTCTTCCAACGAGATTTTCTTACATTATTGGGATAAAAATGTGGCTTCTTTTATACAGTAGTAAATTTATTGTATTTTTTTGTACACAGACGATGAGAAATAAAGTGAAAGCCATTTTGGTAAACAAATTTTACTACGCATCTAATATCAAATATATACACAGTCTCATAAAAGTTAGTACGATGTTTTAAGAAGAAGAAGAATAATGAGAAAACTCACTTTCAAAACAATTTTTTGCTTCAGAAGTCACAATAAAATTCAAAATGAAAAGAATATATAATATATATATGGCTTGCGGTAATGTTATTTGTTAGTTGTGAGTGCTTTGTTCGTAACAAAAACTTTCTCTTTAGAAAATGAAAGGAGGATGTTGATAGAATTGTGTACATATTGCCTGCTAGTTTTCGACAAAACAATCCAGTTGGTGTAATGTGCCTTATGCAACAAACCTGGCAAACCCGTTAGATTTTAAGCTAATGTGTAAGCAGAGTGCTGAAACCCATGGAAGAAGACTAAACATAGACTATAGACGTAAAAAATAGCCGGAAGCCGGAAAAACATCTAAACTTGATAGGCAGGAAGGATCACAAGCAGCTCCATTTATACTGTTTAAACAAACTTTTAATTTAAGCTTATGTATAATTGGATAGAATTTGTTTGCTATGAACATCCTACTTTCTCTAAAACTATACTACTTGAAATTTCAAAAGTCCGTCTCCACTGCTACTTCGCCTTCAACTAGTGATTAAGAAACCTTTAATGAATGAAAATCGAAAAATGAATCTCTATCTACTATGCGGAAAGATTCTTTTAATTACTTGAATGGCAAAATATTTATTTTATAGAAAAATATCATACACGTTTTTTCAGCCATTTATTGAGCAGTCACATTGAAAAATACACATTTCTTAAAGGGCTGGCTAATCAGCTATGGTTCCATTGAGCAAACAACCATTGGCTTAGTTTTCTGTCTTTGACAAATACTTATTTATTTGAACACTTATTTGTTAACTGGAGGGGAAAGTAGGTAATTGTAAAAGCATTATCTTGTAAGGGTAAGGTTTCTGCGTTGGTACTTAACTTAGAACTCAGAAGGTACTCCAACAGTACAAGAAGGTTGAGACAAGTGAGAGCGAAGAGAGTGAATGAGATTACCTGGAAAAGGGCTTTTGAGATTTATCTTGTCCATGGGGGGCACTCATCCTTCCGTATCCGCACCTTTGTAAGATTGTTTCCCGTTCTTCTATACACACTACACTAAGTATAAGTATCAATTATTAAAAGTACTTGTTACATATAATGGTTAGTACTATAAAGGTAAAGTAGTACTTTTTTAGTAAAATCCTCCTGTGTTCTCTGCATTGATAAAGTCTTACACTCCCACGGTCAAGGCATTTTCTCCAAATACCGTTTTAGCTTGGAAAGCCTACTTGACAAAGAGTCAAGATGAAAATTAATCCTCTTCCAGAAAATGGACATGTTGAGGTATTTTATCTAGAGCCTAGCAAGCATTCTTGACTTTTTTTTTGTCGACGAACTTCAGTTTGTCAATTAGGTACCGAATTAGTTCATTCAGAGATTAATTGCATTCCCATTCCTTTATAAACATCATTGGCCCAGAATGATGTCAGAGGCATTTCACGCTTAAAACGTTTCATGTATCCCGTTTCGTTTTGTACATACCAAGAAAGGACTTATAAATTCTATTCCAAGGTATTTTTAGTGGGTCAAAGTGACGTATTATGTCTTGTTATATTATTCTAGGATGATATTGGCATAAGTGGTGTCATTGGATCGGCAGTGTTCAACATTATGTTTGTCATAAGTATCTGTGGATTGTTGACTCAACAAGTTCTCTATCTCAATTGGTGGCCGATGGTACGGGATTGTTTTTTCTACATGGTGAGCATCCTTGCCCTTCTGGTCTGCATTTATGATGAAGAAATCGAGTGGTAAGTTCGGGCATACTTTCAAAATTATTCACTATTACTATTTAAGAAGTTTTTTGAAATATATGTTTTTCGCTTTACAAAAGGTATGTTTTAATCTAGATTTTAACAAGCGTTTATTATAATCCAGCTTCAAATTCCATAAACAAAGCATATCAAATAAGTAGTAGTAAAAATGGTATCCAAATAAAAGCGTAGTTATCCCTGAAGAGAAATCAGATGAAATCCATCCTTTCGTTTGGTATCCTTCGGCAAGTAAATGGCAAATGTGGAGAAATCGTACCGAAGAGAATAATCCAAGTTTGTTAGTACTTTAACACTCGAAACTACACGAAGACATTATGGATACCAAATGCAGATAAATATGTATTTTATGTCTGTTCGGAACATGGCAATAAAATAAAACAAGTCTATCTTCAGATAGGAGAGCGAGGAAGATGAGCAGTTGTGGCAGAAGCGAAGGGGAAGCAAATCGTAATACGGTTTATTCCAGCGATTTATACGGATTAGTGGTTTTATTGCGATTCATTGTGTAAACATCTTTTGCTGAGACGAGACAATGCAACATTTTACTTTATTACTATTCCACGATTTGTAATCTAAAGACAACACATACATACAGCTTATCTTTATCAACTTTTTGGAATCGTAACTTTCGCAACGGGTATATTATTAAGCTAGATGAGATTTTACTAGGAAGTATATATACATGGTGTCAGGGCTAGAATAGCTTTTCTTTCCATAAGGATTTTCTCTGCCATTGCTATTAACACATTTGAAATGTGCAAATACAACAATGTGGTTTTTGGACTTGAGGATTTCAATAAAACCAAGAGATACATGTTGAATATTGAGTCAGTACTTTGTTACAAAAATATGATCTTAAAAAATATGGACTTTGTACTTCTGCGTTCTGTGGGGTATGATTTGTACAATTACGATGTTTTTTTTTTGTAAATTGTAGGTACGAGTCGATAATGCTGTTACTTCTGTATTGCGTCTATTGTTACGCCATGTACATGAACACGGTGTTAGAAGCTTGGGCTCATACGCTGCCCATCCCTTTCCCAGTCCACGTACCAGCCGTCCTTCCCACAGAGAACTCAGGCTTGGTCACATATAAATCGGCAGCGGGTGACCAAGAAAATATCGCTGGGTATCCGGGTGGGGCATCCACTATGGCTGGTGGGTATGGACAAAGTCAGCAGTCATCTATGGACTATTCACCAGCAGGTTTGTGACAGCTCTTTTTTTCTAGATATCATAAGCACTGATCACCAGAATGCCAACTTCAGATTTCAAGGGGTTAATTTTATTTTAAAATCTTGGGAACAAAGTTTATCAGGTTTAGATTCTGTGGATTTTTCAATTTCTGCATTACGAATAACTATTAAAGGGGAAGATCGTTTTATAATGGAAGAAATATTTATGTTTTTGAGCTAATCTTGGATTGTACAGCATAAGGATGTCTTTACTTAAATTACATATTACCTTCTGTACATTTGATTTGAAGAAAAGTAGCTTTCGGCTTCATAAAGTTCGATAATCTTTTGAGTCCAGATTAAATGTGATAAGGATAACGAAATGAATCCAGGATGGAGATAAAAGGACTCCAAGAGATAATATTCACACCCTTTCTGTCGGAAGTAGATAAGTTGCTAATCGTAATCCAGGTCAGAGAGAAATAATATATTCTTCGAGAAATATGTACTTAAGATGAAAGAGATGAATGAAAATGGAGCAGAAGGAAGGGAAAGTAGGCTAAGTTGGCACATGAAAAAACACACTGAGGAAGTTGATATGATACCGTGATACTTCGACTGTGACAAAAAATACAAGTCTACTGACCTAACCTAAGCCATAGTAACATTTTCTTTGTTAATGTATGTCGTATTTCTTGGATTAGTAGCATTTTCCCAAACTATTTGCCCCATTCTATCTTTATAACCCGGACGTACAAAAGAAAAAGTAAATCTACGTCTCGTCAGCTTAGAAGAAAATATGGCAGAATGTATTTTATGTTGTAGAGAATTTTGAAAAGAAAGTTTTATCATGTATTGCCTAGTCAGTATAGATAAGTTTTCTCTTGTGGAAGTAGAAAACTCATTTAAAGCTAATTTGTTTTTTAAATTCCACCTATTCAAGTTTTTGTTTTAGAATTAAAGCTAACAACTCTGAACCTTAATCTGCTATATATTCTAAAAGACGAATTTAAAGTTTAGATTTTCAACATTCAATTTAGCTTCGCGTCCCCCACGGGCAGAGATATTTCTTCATTAACCTCCTATTATCCTGAACTTTGAGAGCATCTACGAAATAAAATTGTCTTTGTCTAATGCTAAATAATTTTCTTGTTTTTCTGCATTGCATTGAGATAGAAATGATGATAGAGTATATTTTTAAAAACTGATTTTCAATATTTCCTGCAACACATACTAGAGAATAAGCTTAGAAACCCTTGAAGATGTTAATAGTAGTTGTGTGTATGAGCATAAAGTAAAGCACTCCAGTTCCGGACTCCCAGAACAATTCTTACCGATTCAATGACTTAGAAAAGAATGGACGTGAGATAAAAGTAAACTGAGAGACCAATACCAAGTGGATTGTTTGGAGTGTCAACTTACTGAAAAAGACTGAAAACAGATTAAATAAGTTCCAGTGGTAAAGGAAAAACTTAGTTTCTTACAAAGAAGTTGAGTTAGCTAGCTTCAAGGGATCTCAAACATTGACTATTCTTTCTTCTGTATAAAATACTATCTCAGATTTTATATGACTATACTATATATTTTGTATTCTAGTGGAGCAAACCGTTAAAAAGTGACAGTAATTACATACGGATTGTTTGTTTCTAGGAGCTGTAGATGATCCGATGGGGGGTACAAGAGAGGGAGAGGGGGGAATGGATTCACATAATAAAGTTCCAGTTCTACCCGTTTCAATCCTGAATCAATTTAATCCACCAGTGGATTCGGGTTTTAAGAAAATCTTGTGGAAAATCTCATTGCCTCTTATCTATCTATTTTATTACACCGTTCCTGACTGTCGCATTGAACAATGGAAGTCTTGGTATGTTGTCACCTTCACCATGGCCATGGTTTGGATTGCCCTTTTCTCCTACGTCATGGTCTGGATGATCACTGTCGTTGGTAATATGATTTTTTACATTTTATACTTTCGAAAACATTTTTTTGTTCTTGAAAGTACTAACCAACGACGTAGTTGGATTCACCTTTTAGAGGTTTCATCAAGAAATTGAAGAAATTTGCCAGTGAAACTTCGTGCTTTACTTTTACAAATATCTTTTTAGAACTTTACATTTCTTCGAAGTAGGTTAAGTAGTCGTGACAAAGAATATGAAATTAAGTTTACTTTGCAATTTACCGAATAAGGCATACAGGAACTTTTCATTGTCCTCACCGTGTAAGGGCATTAATTTAAAGAGACACTGGCTTAGGGTTTCATTAAAGCAAGCTAATATCATTATTCTTAAGTGCCCAGAGGCTTACTCATGCGTAAGTTTGTAAAATGACGCATTTAAGTGGAGTCCTTAATTATTCATTCTAAAATCTGGTGTTTGGTAGCCTCAAAATGGATGGAATGGATTACTGAGACATTTAGCAGGGATTTACATGCTTTTAATGATAATTTGTGACATTGGCCTAGTAAATATTTGAGGAAAGGAAAACGTACTTAAACTAATATCAGTTTTGAAGTGTTATATTATGGTGATTAATTTTAAGCATTTGTATTTCTTACTTCAAGCTACATGCTACATTTGTATTTGTTTCACTTAATCGATTTCTCAGTAGGAGATGAGGCTCTCATGAAAATATAGGTCAACAAATATTAGGGACTTGAAAATGAATAATGAAAGTAAACACTATTGAAAGATGAACTCTTTCTACTTGACACGTCCTCCTACTTGTTCCCTACTTTCTACCTTCGTAGTAAATACTGCAGACTCGGATTTCCTTTTAGTAAGTTCCTTCGAAAGAGGAAAGTAAACAATGGTTCAATATATTATACAGCAGGAGTAGTAAGCAGTAAAATGAGTTTAATGATGAAAGTGTATAAGGACATATTACATGCTTTCTTCGATAAAAAGAGACATAAATTCTTCTTAAAATCTGCAGCCTTCGGATAGCATGGTATACTAGTTTCTGGTGTGTATTTAAAAACATACAAGACCGGAATCGGAATTCGGTAAGCTTACACAGACCAGGTGTGGTTTTTGAGCTTCAAATGTAATTACCAGCAAAGGACTTTTACCATTATTAAACGATTTAACGATATGTACAAAGGTATTAATGAAAATTGAATTGTAAATCTGTCTTTAGCCTTTAGTGTGCTCGGGTAGTATTTATCTCAGAAACGTATGCAAATTTATGCAAAATTCAGGGTAACGGCAATTTGTAATGCCTTTTTTCGGATAGGAGCAACAGATAAATGAGTAATAAATAGCGACAAGAAATTTAAAAATAATAAAGCAAACACCTGAGGTAGGTTTTAAAAAAACGGTTAGCAAAAAAAAATCCAGTTACAAATATACCAATTTCTAGTGAAAAAGTCTCATTGAAAATAACCCCTTTATTTGGGATAGTCATCAAGTCCTTGGTATTTAATTTTCATAGCCAGTGGGTTTACATTACTATTTGGAATGAGAAAGGCACTTGTAGAAGAAAGAGTCAAAATACATTAAGTGAAAGTAAGTAAGTAGGCAGGAAAAGTTTACTTTGTTGGAAGAAGCTCTAGAAAATTATTTGCAGTTTGTGACAAAAGCCTTGGAGACAGAGATTCTAGCTGATCTTGATAAGAGATGAGTTGGTTGGGTTGAGATAATATGTATGAAAAGAGTCTTTGATGACAACTCTTTATATTAGGGAAGGAAAAAGATGATAAAACTTCGTACTCTATTGTATTCTGCTCCTGTTAAGGATGACATTGTAATAAATGAGAACCCCAACTGCTTGGTGTTCCCAATCTTCATGAGCTCAGTTTTCTACTCTACCATGCCAGTAGTAAAGCCAACACAAATGCCAAATAATATAGGGACGAGAAGAAGTATGAATAAGAACCATGAGGCGATAAGTCTTTTAAAAGTTTAATTTTGTCAAAAAGAAACTTTCCCTTTTGCGTTTAACTTTATTTAAAGTTAGTTTATCGACAGGGGAAACAAATTAGGTATACTGGAGAAGCAAATACAGCTCTTTTGGGTTTTTGGCCATTTTGGTTTTCTATAAGCTGGAAAATCATTCTTTATTTCTTGCTAAAACTACGTGATTTGCATATAATATAATATAAAAGCCACTTATTAAATTCTGACCGAAAGGGCCGAGTTGTTCACGCTTGTAAAAATGTTTCCAAATTTGATCCATGGATTCACAGTCTACAATGTCGTACCTAACTATCTCACTTAAAATGGACGAGTTCTGTTAGAATCCACACAATTTGCAAATCCTTTTATAATGCTAAATAAAGGAACATTTTATTTTCAGGGTTCACCCTCGGAGTTCCCGACACTGTGATGGGTCTTACATTCGTTGCAGCAGGGGTTAGCGTTCCAGATGCACTTTCATCACTCGCTGTTATGAAGGAGGGTAAGTCTAAGGCTGAAGCATTAGATTATTTTGGATTTGACAAAAGCCCTTCCCGTTCGATGAGTATTACCTTTCGAGATTAATTTTACATTCAAGGGTTTGGGGACATGGCGGTATCAAACGCTGTAGGTTCAAACGTCTTTGACATCCTTATCTGCCTGGGCCTCCCTTGGTTCCTTTCATCCGTAGTTATTCATCCAGGGGAATCTGTGAAAGTTATTAGCAAAGGTGAGACATTTTATTAAAAATGGAGATAAATTTAAGTAGTCGGGTAGAAAGAGAGACTGCAGTCTACTCTTTCCATTTCTACTTTTATAACTGAAAGTAACCCAGTCCAACCTGAAAATCCTGACCCTTCAGCCCTTCATCCATTAGCAGGCTTTGTGAAACTCAATTAAACAATCAAATGTTTAACTTTTAGGTCTGACCTATTCAACTCTATCGCTCCTCTCCACCGTGGCTTTCCTTCTTCTCGCAACTCACTATAATGGCTGGCAACTGAATAAAAAATATGGGGTGGTTTTAATGCTTTGGTATATTTTCTTCATGATTTTGGCCAGTTTGTATGAACTAAATGTCTTTGGAGAATTCAATCCACCGGAATGCTCCAGTTTATACTAAAATATTACAACAAACTCAAATCACAAGCATTAAAATAATCACTACCAATTCTGTATACATATATTTGACTTAAAGATCTACAACTGAAACTGAACCTCTTACCGGACTCAATTATGGATGTGTTTAATAACTATTGACACTTCCTAATCCTTTATAATTCCGGTTCTCTTTATTTTTAATGAATTTTAAAGCTTATGTCTTCAATAGTTTTACCCTAAATGGTGAACGTATGCATTTTTTTTATTAATGAGAAAATCAATTGAACCGGTACTGCTTATCATTATCAATTATCACCAATTATTTTTATCAGCATTATTAACTACTACAACTACTACATATTATGACTAAAAATACTGAACACAGAAACTTTCATTCGTTCCTTATAAACTTAATTATATATGACGAAATTAATTATGAATTATGGTATAAAAATACGAAAATGGGATATAGTGTATTATGAGAACACTAAATTTATGTACATTAATGATATCATGGTTATTATCACGAAAACAAAACTACTTACAAGTGACTGGAAAGCACTGTAACCGATTCATGTTACCGTTTTGAAATTCTTTAAGGATTACTTCACTATAAAGCCATGACGGCTCCACGTGGTAATGATAATCCACTTTTGATCATGTTGTATTCTCTACTAATTACGTAGATTTAGCTAATTTTAAGGACATCTCTACAAGCATGTTTTAAACCTTTCAAATCCATCACTACCATTATCAACTAACACCCAAAATTATTCAATCCAGCACTCTGGCTTGCACTATATACATTTCAGTCTCTATGTCATTACCTTCTAAAGAATTAATTTAATCCCTTCATCATAGTTGCATGCACTTTCATGTTATATAACAAATAATGAGTATAAATAACTCTTCGAACAAACAACCTCGAGTCAATTTCCGAATGCCTACTCCTACTACTTATGTATTATCGTACATAGCATAAATGTAGGTTGTGTATATAGATTTTGTGAAAATTTACCACTAAGATGTTACGTAAACTGGCTAACAATTTATTAAGGTAATTCTCCTATCGGTATAGTTTAGAAAAACTAATTAAGTAGACATGTTTTGATGCGCTGGTAAATGATGTGTGAATCTTAAGTAAATTCGATGCATCTGCACTCTGCGCTCGACACTGATGCTTGGGATAGGAATGCGAAAACGTGTTAGAATAATATGTCACAGTCTAGTGCCCGGCACTGGACTAGACTGTGACTTGAACAAGGTCAAAGGACGAATTAAGATTTTAATGCAAATGGATTTTAGAAAAAGAAACAAAGGGTTCTTGTCGGCTCCCTTTGATTCTTTAAAGTTCCAATGCAAAATAAAAATGCGACCTTTGACCTTACAAACGTTCATAATGCATTATCCTATTGCCTTTGCATGTATTTATAGTACTATCAGTATTTCTAGGCATGAAAATATTCTCATTCCTTTTCCTTTGCGATGCTGATTTTCCATTCAGAGCTTCATGAATTTAAAAAGTTAAAGCTTTTTCTTCTTCGTAAAAATAATATGTTCTTTATTCAATGCATTTTTGAAACATCACTCACTGATTTTGTAGCTATAAATTGATGATTTTAACTACAGAAAGGCAGCTCCCTTAAGAAAAGAGCAAACCTGTTTGATGTAAACAAAAATTTATGGATCGTTATCATTCTGGGAAAAGTCGGCAGTTTCCAGATTGACTACAAGTCTAATTTTAAAGCCAATTAAACAGGCTTCCTCTTTGAGGTGCAGATCTGATAGTTCGTATTAATCATGAAAATTATCCAAGCTTTTTAGGCAATGCAACTGCACATTTAATTCACACTTATTACTTAATTTACTTATATGCACAAGAGCAGTATTTTACTTTGGATTAGATACCATTATTTCATTTATCAGCTTATTGACACCAATTAATTGTTTCATTACATAAGCCGAGAGTTTAAATCTCTCACAGACATGAGAAGGGAGAAGCTGCAACAAACTGCTAAACTGAACTAACATGTGTGTATAATTGTATAAAGCTTATGGAGAGAGAGAGATCTGGGTCCCTATATGCCAAGAGAATACCGTTGGGACTAATAGCAAATAATCCTTAGTTTATAATTGGGAAAATTTCTGAGATATCCTAATCCTTGTTTTTATGTGTTACTTTGAAAGTAGTAGCAACTACTAAAATACGGATAGAATGTCAGTACGAAGTTTGTGATTTCGTATTACAAGCATTATCTTCGAAATGACTGCCCCTTAACTATTTAAGTTTATTTAATTTTTCCTAGGTGAGGAAAGAAAGCTTACTTTTGGAAGTCATCTAAGATGAATATCCGTTTATGTATAAAATCTTATTTAGTCACATTATACTCTTTGTATAGGTGTAATATCTCTGTAGAATATTAACATTTAGTATTTTTGTATTCTTTTTATTTTATTTATGGTATTCCTAATTGTGTATCATTTCGCCAAACTGAAATCCAAAATTCTCAGGGAAGTCCTTCCAATCGGCCGTGGGCGGACATCCAGTTGAGAGAGGATTAAACAAACATAATCAGCATTAAAAGGATCTCAAACAGATTACTATTTCCATGAAATGAATTGAAACGTTATAATGAATTATTGCATTCGTGGGTCTGAATTCATTCGGTCTACATGTATCTTTTTGATCTCATCATTACACACAACTTATCAACAAAAACTCTCGGCTTATATTTCAAGTTATAAACTTAAATCGGTTTCTTGTTCTTTGATCTGCTTGCTTTTGAGGCTTTCACTTAAAATGCTTGAATTTATTGCATGCATTTTTACTTCTGCCTTTTAAGGATTTATGGTCGTAATGATTGATTGTCTTACCTCATTATTTTAATAACTCAGAAGCTTTTTCTGATTTAAAAGGAAGAGAGGAAATATACTGAAATTTATGTAACAGTCATTTTTCTATCAGTAATCTGATAATAATTAACAATGATGATGATTATTTCAAGCATTCTTCTACATTTTACTCTTATGGAATAATATTTTAAGAGTATTCTGAATAAATATTTAATTAGCTTTAAGTTATAAAAGTAATATAAAAGTAGTTAAGTAATATTTATCATTATCTACTTGATAAGAAGCCTCTCGTCAAGATTTTGCCAAGTTGTTGAGATAACTAATGATAAATATAAGCTACAATAGGATCATGTCTATGCTGTTAAAATTATATTGGGAAGTGCATCTTTAATTAATCATTAATCCTAATATATTATGTAGATATCAATAGTTACATAATAATAGTTAATCATTACCCAGAATAAATATTTAGGACATTATTGTATTTTAGATGGTAAAAAACCTTCGACACAAAAATGTTGATCCACCATACAAGAGGAGGAAAAGGTGCAGTGTGATTTCGTTGTATATAAAATATTCCAAAAGGATACAAATAACTAAATGATCATTTACTATTAATTAGCTAAAGTAATTTATGATTCTACATCACAATTTTATAATTTTGGACAGGTAGAGAATGAAGGAAGTTTTTTGAACAGATTTTTGAATTTACAAAGCTTGGTTAAGGTAAAACCATTATATCTCTTAAATTATGCATATTAATTAGCTAAAAATAATTGCAGTTTGTAGCATGAATTAATTCATGTTTTAAAAAAAAAAAATTTTTATTCTTATTTAAGTCTCAAATTTTACAGTTATATTCAGTTTTCCATTAAGCTCATATTATAGCCTTTGGCAAATCTCACTCCCTGTTTATTGATGGCAAAATAGCCAACTTAAAGCATAAAGATGATAACTATGTAAATGTGTTGTTGTTAGTATAATTAATTACAATACTGTTTTTTGTCAGTCTCAGTGGTATTTTACATTCCATTCAGTGTATAGCCAAAGCAGTAGAATTCGGATAATATTTAGGGAAGCGTAGATAAGGTGCATGTAATAGTTGTTAGCTAATTATTATATATCATAAATTATAAATTAGAATAAAGTTTTAATGGAATTTTAGGGCTAACTAGGATTAATTTAACTATAGTTATTAGTTGGTGATTAGTGTGGAAAGCCAAGATTAAGATAATCCTTTTCTAGGCATCCCATTACATCATACTAATCTGGTTGCATAAGTCCAATTTTGAACAAAATGAAAGAAAACTGTCCTCTATTATATTGTGATTGTGCTTAATTGTAATATTATGGTGTTAGTGCACTTTTACTGTGTCATGAAATTCTTCATTCTATAAATTGTTATAATATTATTGCTGATATTTCTCTTTCTATGTTATTGTTTCATCTTAAAAAGTATTATACAAGAGAAGTGTTTTTATTAACTGATAAGTTCTCGTTTTTGAAACCCATATGGAATCGTTAAATCATTTCTTTTAATATTCAATTAAATGTAATGAACACATGATTTCCTGTCTGTCACAGTATGTGTCCTGGAGTCCTATTCAATGTTTATGAGACTATGTGCTAGCAAATTAAGTATGTGTAATTAGTAAGAATGTTTAGCTTTACAATTTCAAGCTTTATGTCCTTATACTTAGAATCATATAAGAATTTACAAAGTTTTCAATCAAAAGTTACCAAAAATTGCACTCATGATCAGTCAGAGAGTATATATGAGTGCACATCTATCTTGTTAAGTATTAATTACTGATCTTTTAAAAAATGATGTTGAGAATTATAATATATATCAGTATGTAGGAAATAAGGAAATAGAAGTTTGAGATTCAAATAAAAACCATTAATTAATCTGGTGCACTATAAAGTTCCAGTTCCAACTAAAGATCAAACAGGGCTATTGAAGAAGAATAATAATATAACTTGGTAAATCAAAAAACCCATTTGTCCACTGTATAGTTAAAATGTAAAAGGTTTCCAATTCCAAAAGGTATCATGTCATCATAAAAATATTCATACGTAAATGATAAGTTATTTAAGTATATACTAAAAGGTATAAGGTTACTTCAGTAGAGAAATACAATTTTCAGACGTAGGATGTAAATAGTGTGTCCATAATATTAAAGAAATAGGTTCAATCAAAAATAGTTTAAAATTAAGAAGTCTAATTAAGCACGTGTATGTTAATATCATATTAAAATTTAAGATGTTCATTGATGTTGATAATTCTGGATATTATTAATAAGCGTTATACACGTGGTACTTTTTTATTTCATGCTGTTTAATTGCTATGAATTTTATATCATTTCAAAACAATTGTTACTAAACTGTATACATACACATCTCTATATATTCTTATTGACATGTAGTTGACTTTTAAGATGTTTCATAATGTGTTTATTCACATATTCATATTCTATAGCGCAGTAAATCTAGATGTAAAACTTACCAAATACATTAGTAGTTTTAGTCTTTAGTCCGTGGGTCTATCTCATGATTAGCTATTGTATAAAATGCACTTCTCTCCTATATTAATAGTATTTCTAGAGTAAGATTGTACTTGAAGATATTAAATTAATTGCACGAAAGCATGAGAATATGCGACTCATGGACTAATGACAATAATCAAGAGTAAATTAGACCGTCTGTCTGTCTATTCCTGTTCATAGTATCTCGTCTCATCTGTAAATACAAAAATATTTATTGTTCTACTCTAGTTATAGTTATGATAATAATTGATAGTCAATATTAATTAACTACTCTTGTCTTATGGATATTGGTAATTGCTTAAATTATGTGCTAAAATCCCAGTAATTAATTAATATATGTATTAAGAAGATAAATATCTCTATAGATAAGAATACAAGTAACCTGTAGCAATTGGCTTTGTAGGGGTCATAGGGTCGTCGTCGTGTGATTGCAATTGTAAATATAATTTAATAATTATTACTGTATAATATGTATAATAATGGATTTCATGGGTGTTTCTACGAGCATTGAACCTACTTACTATAGTTGATAAAAATTATACTATTATACTAGCCAAAGAGTAAAAAGAAAGTTTTGAGTAAGCTTTATGATCAACCTGTCGGATGGATTGTAAAGTGGACTCTGCAGTAAAATATTCAGCATGATTTCGAAACGTATTCCAAATAAATGGATACATCTGAGATGATAAAGTTTTAAAAATTAAAATTAAAGCCTTGTGTGTCATAGTAGTAGCTCTTGTGCTAGTATAATAATGTAATACGTATGAATTTTAATATTAGTGTTCATCATTATAGACAAATACACACTACTCTGGAAATATGTAAAGTTTAGTGCAAAAAAGATCATCTAAATAGCCATTCCAAATGTATTGCTGTAGTAATACACCATAAAATACGTATGTGCTTAGCTACATTGATGCTTAATGAAAAACCTTAAAAGAATTTCCCTGACAATATATAAAAAAAGAAACTTTAAAGGACCGGTTGAAACTTGTGACAATTAATAAACACACATGGCATTCATGCAATTTCATTCAATTTTTTTCAAAGTGAGATATAAAAAAATCATTTTTGTAGTGAAAAATGTATTGCATTACTAAAGCAATTGTTCTTTTGATTTTAGTCTCTCTCAAAATTTTCCAAAGATTTGAGGAATTTTATCCACTGCTTAAAATTAAAAAAAAAACAAGTATTAGATTTTATGATGAATGATAAGGACTCTGACAATATTGAAGACATTAATAGTCAAATTTGACAAGCCATGTGTATACAAATGCCATATATACCTGTATTTAAAACAAAACCTATGATATATATTTTAATTTGGAACATTGGAGGCTACAATAATATGTTACCTCGAAACAAGAGGAGAAAATCGATAATAGCCTGTTTTAAAAACTAAATGCAATTTACCAAGGGATCCAAAAAAGGACAATTACAAGTTTTTCGCTTCTAAACTATATTATTCTTGCGGACAATAAATTGTTGCTATTTTATAATCACAAATTGATATGATTACAAGATTGCAACTGTCTTCACAAAGTCGAGAAGAAAAACGTTATAGAAGTGTAAAACTATTGCATGAGTATTAAACTTAAACCACTTTAAAAATTTTGAACATGGTTGATTTGCAATTGAAAATTGATTTCTCTTCGCTCTGCTTATCTGATATGATGCCATAAGCTGAATTAAAAATATCTTGAAATTGCACGGTCCCATACAAAATTTTAAGCACACTACAAGCAACACATATGTAATTGCTACGCACGAAACTAACAAAAGCACATAATTACACGTACAGAAATTTGAAATTTAAAAAGTGGCTAAAGTAAAAATCAAAAAAGATAAAAAAGAAATATTTAGTAGCCCTTTCATGTAGACGATTTTAAAATGCACGTGCACTCACCCTTCACTCAATTATCTCCCTTGTTACTAAATGTCACCTTGTCACCTTTCCCCTCTCATGCATGAATCTCTCTAATTTTAAGCCTGCACTTGTAAAAAAATTAATATTGCACTAATTGCATATTGCATAGCACAAAAGTTAACAGTTAAGGCAAATCAGTCATAAAAGTAGCAGAAAATGTTGAAATTAGTATTGAAATATAATATTGCATGCTTAAATACGTATCTCAAAATAAAAATCTCCTTGTAAGTGAGTGCATGTAATGTTGTAATGAAATTCTAATCTTAAGTGAACAAAAAAAATCCCTTAATTATAAGTAAACAGCTATTAAAAAAATAGAAATCATTGATTGATAAGTATAACTGTAGCTAAAGATGTCCTTGAAAGTCAGAAACCGTAGATGAAAATAGTAGAAAAATAAATGAAATTTATTGTCTGTTGGTTCAGGTTGAAAAGAAGTGTAAGAAGAGGTAGTGACATGTAAATTAATTAATGGTTGTTTAATTTAAAATGGTTATCATCTCCTAAACATTAATTATTACCTTAAATATAACTATATGATTATAGTATGTATGCATAGTTGGCTACATTCAAAATTGAAATGATGTACACTATCAATCAATCAGTGGTGATGATGATATTAGTCTCTGAAATTAGCAATTGTAGCTAACCAAAATGAAATTGATGATACTGAATAAATTAATGTGTAATTGTTTAAAAACTACAAGTTTCTTTATTTATTTCGTTTATTAAATTATATTTCAGTTTAATATTGCACATTCATATGTAAAAAACATGGGGAAAATGGGAATGCTGGGATTAAAAAATAAAAATGAGATGATTTGATGTCACATAAATAATTCCACGACTGCATTTGGCATACGCTCAAGCAAAGCATGGTCTTGGGCCTTTGTCTTTGTTCCCATAATTACGATATACTAAGGGTAACATTAATCGTCTTCGGCCCATTTCCACTTCCCAGGTGGAATCCTTAATTTATCCAAGGAACGCACGTTTTAAACATCCTCAATCATAAATTGTGGTTAAACAAGTGACAAAAAAACAGGTTGCTAGTTAAGATTTAGCATAGCTGATTGAGGTGACATGTTCAATTATAAATGAGGAAAATCTGATGGAACCCAAAACTAACGTAAACTGTGCCTTGTTCTTATAAGGAAGAACAAAGAAAAACCCTGTCACTTGTGCGACACCTCATAAACTGCAAATAAAACCTTTGGCAGAAGCAAGTTTTTATTAATCATAGTTTCCTAGTGCACCACCTTGCACGTAACTATCAAGTTATTTGGAGAGAGGGAATGTCGAGTTGCCGAGACATAGATGAACTATTGTGCCACACGGGTCGGCGTCGGGTGTTGGATCGGGTGTAGTAGTGGACTAAACTTGACCAAAGAAGACGAAGACGATTATCCCGTTGGACGGAGTGCCTAGTGACTGATTGACCACGAGATAAGATTAGTGTGGGTCGTATAGTGTCACTCTCAAGACACACAGATTAGTAGTAGTCAAGGCCAAGACCGTGGTGTCATAATCAGTCTCCACTTCTCGACACTCTTCATTCGTGGTTCAACGAAATATACTATATTCACTACTATTATTGGGTAATTATTAATTGCACACATTTTTAACTAGAGTTTTTTTTTTTAATTTTAGCATTGTTCCACTATGTATAGTTATAACTAGGGATGTACCGTGCCCTGGTGTCCACGGCAGAGGCACAAAAGGGCATGGGCAAAATAGGGCATATTTGGGGCATATTTTCCGATGGGCATAGGAAAGCAGGCCTGCTTCCTACACCCCAACCGCATAAGGCACGAAATTGGGCATGAGGGCACTAAGGCATAATTCGGGCATTTTAGTCATGCCCGGCATATTTTTTTTTATTTTTCAGAAATTTCCGTCTATTTTTTGGTTAATTAATATCCTTTTTTGCTAATTTGTAAGGAAAAATAAGGAATTAATCAAAAATGTCAATAAAAAAAGTCCGCAGTCAATAAAACGATACATGGGGTTTCTAGATTTGCTTGACAATCATCAAATTGAAGTATTATAATGCCCTTTTGCCTTCCGGGTCAGGCATATGCCCTGGACATAAAAAATGCCTTGAGTAAGGCACAAAAGGCATGCCATGGGCACGTTAGGTAATGCCCGGGCATAATTTGAGAGGGCATGGGCATTTGCCATCCCTAGTTATAACAACATGGAATGTGCGAATGGTGAATGGGAGAATTGTGGAGTCGCAGTTCCCTTATTTTATTAGTTGTATATTTGAAATAGGAAACGCTGATGATGGTGAGTGTGGGTAGACCGTCTACTTGCAGTTGCAACATATTGTCAGTCAGCTGTCAGCTGTGGAGTGCTCTGTGCACATAATGTATTCACTAACTTCATTCATTTGCACATTGTTCTTGGTTGTGAGTTTCCGAATTTTATATGTACAATATAGCTCCGTCCGTGTTCAGAGCTGGCTGGCTCGAAGTACACAGTAATCGATTTTAAGTAAAACTCGAAGGTATTGGACTGAACTTTTGTTTCAAGCCAAATTATTGACTCGTTTTTAACATTAAAAGATAGAAACTTTTAACTAACATAGTAACATCGCAAGGATAGGAGGGGGTGTTACACGGGAGGGGTTCCAATTCGGTGTTTACGGTAATTTTAGATACTGATTTTACTTGTACGCGCTCAACGTTCATTTCTAGTTTAGTAAAACAGTTACATAATGAAATAAGGATAAAGTATGAAGAGGCAATTGTTTAAGTTTTGTGTAGTAGTTAGTGAGTATTCTGTAGTGGCAGCTGCAGTTGTGTCAGCAGATCACAAGTAGGATTTTTCAGTTCAGAGTTACTAGGCGTGAGATTTCCTAATGAATAATACTGTGTACACCATTCATTAATTATTTATTCATTAACCTTTGACATCCAACTAGCTTAACAATTCAATTTATGATATCAACAGATCTAGTAAAAGATGAGTAAGAAAGCGGAAGGAAACGAAAATAATGAGTCGCCACCACAGCCACTGGATAATAGTGATGATAGCAACGCAGATGATCCTTGGGACGAATGGCAGCCAATGACAGCAGACTTCCGGAGCGTCCAAAATCTTCTCCGGGTGGACCAAAATGATCCTCTTGGGTACAATTTAGCTGTAGGAGGCAGCCGAGTGACAACTTTAGAAGAAACTCCTTGTAGGTTTTATACTGGACGAGGCGATTTTTGTTGGAAAGGTCCACAGTGTCCATACAAGCATGAGAGGGGGAAACGTAAGTGGGAAATATGAGGGAAGGGAATTAGTATGAAGTAGACTTTTCATGAATTTGCTTATATAATTGTTAGCCTATATTTTTTACATTATTGACTAACACTGCTTAATTGTTTTGTGCAGATACAGTTTTATCGAATTTTATCGATGTGGGAAAAGAAACGTGCAGAACACTGGGCAGTATGGACGAAAAACCTCTGGTCATACGTGGAGGAATTGTTCCTGTAACCATTACCCACGTTGAGTCTCCATCTGAATTTTACGTGATGCCAGAAGGAAATTGGCAATGCCTATGTGAGAAGTATTCTAGTGAGAACAAGCAATTCGCTCGCAAGTGTGCCCACAGCTCATCTGTTGACGAGCACGGTGTTGTTAGTTTTGGTTTTGATGAAGAAGAACTCCAGCTCAAAAAAATGAAAGAAAAACAGGCTGAACTGGAAGCTTATGAAAAGCTAATAAGTAATTACCTAATCAAATGCTTGTGATCGTATGAATTGCCTTGTCATAACTTATTGTGGATTAATGTGGATGTAGTAATACGAGTAGCATGAATATAATGCAAGTAATCTTACTAGTGTACTCACCAGGTTTTTTTTATTCATTTTAGCGTATGGAAAGTTTATGTATGATAAGCTCATGGTAGGCCTGAACAGTTACCTTTGCGAGTGCATGACTTGGAGACGACTCCAGACGACGGTGTATGAGATCCTGGAATTAGTTGCAGTTAGGATCGACAACCTTGGAGGAACCCCAATAGCAAGAAAGAAGATTTGGACGCGAGGAGTTATTTTTCAAACAGATATTAGAAACGCAACAGATCGAGATGTCCCATGGTTTACAGTGCAGTTGATTGACCAGGGACCTACATTGGATGTTTCAGCTGAAGATCTGTGTAGACTTCCTCCAGCATTTTGTGCTACTCCAGGACTGGTATGAAAGTATTCTTATCGTCATGTAGTAAAAACCATTAGTTTTATATACATAGAAAACTAAAATAAGCAAACTAAAATATTTTAGGTGCAGAGATGCTGTCTGGATGGAGTTGTTCCAGTAAGGTACAGGTGGAATAAATCTTCTGTCGAGAAGTTTAAAGAGCTTTCTATGAGTAAACCTCTTTGGCTAACAGTGAAAATGACGTAAGTTGTGAAAAATTATAACACTAACAAATAGCATCTGAATTCAGAGGAGTTCGTAGTACTTTCATTTTGAAAACCATTGATTTTATTTATAATTGTGTTTTACAGTCCGTTGGAAATAAGACCGAATTTACTGGACAGAAAGGTTTTAAACAAGGAAGTCCCCTATGTCGTGGCTTTGACGTTTCAGGAGGAAAATGGTAAAAAACGTGCAAGTGTTGCACAGAAAATGGCTGACGCCGGAAAAGCTGTGGCTTTGAATATTTTCCCATTCCGACCTCAAATTACTCAAGTTATGAAAACACTGGATTCTTGGTTCCCCTTTCTTTCCCAAACGAGTTGTTCAAAGCCTCTACCACGTGAAACTTTCACCGCAGAAATAGGGAGAATGTATCGGAATCGGAAATTTATTACTGAAGATGATGTAGATTCGAAATTCAAACTTGAAACAGGTAACCGCAAAGAAGATCAAAAGACTTTTTCTAAATCTACTGGCAAGACGTTGCCAGCTTCAACTGTTGAAGTTAAATCTAAAAGAGTAAAAAAGAAAAAGAAGAAAAAAGTGAAGGATGATTCACAAACAATGACCTTGCCGGAAGCGTTGAATTGCGTGGTTAATGACAGTATTGGTAGTAAACACACTGGTTTGCCGAAAAATTTGGGTAAATCAGGAATTAATAGTGGTAACGGTATACACGTTCAAACCCTTGTCGAAAGCGATTTGGATAAAATTAGCAAAAGACCAGCGTCTTGCGTTGAGTACTCATTGTGCAAAGAGTCTGCTACTAGTAATGATGGAGATGCTACACTTGCCGAAGTGGTAATGCCGTCAAGTTCTGTAGGCTTGCTTAAGGGTGTTCGAGGTTTGCGTAAAGGAAATCTGTATTTTGTCCCAGAGTTTCCCAGCAGTGATAGCATTAGCTTCGCAGGATCAGCTCGGCTTGATAGACGAAAACACCTGTACCTGCAAAATGAGCCACTAAAGCCTCTACCATCAGATTTTGGTAGGAATCCGGCATTTTCTATGTTCGATGATGTATACAAAATGTTCCAGAGTAATACAGAAGGAGCTGATTCGGCTGGTCTAGGTCGTTTAGAAAATTACCGTTCGAATAATACTGATCCAAATTCACGAGTGAGGGAATGGGTAGAAAATGAGCTAACTATGGAAAAGTATTCTGGCATTAAAAAGAAAACGAAAAAAAAGGAAAAATGGTTACATTCCTAAAAACGTTTAGGTCTATTAATTTTCTTACGAACGAAATATTGTGAACGAAATTGCAAAGTTGACAGGTTGAATAGCTCCGTGTGCCATTAGTGTAGAAGATTAATTATTAATACTATTACTTAATCAGTTGTACATTTGTAAGAAATTAGACCAATTTTATATTGTTCTATCTCTCTGCTGACAAAGTGACAATACGAGCAGTATTTTTTAGTGCAAAGAGCTACCTTGTGTAGTCAAAATTTCACAAGGATTCCTTGGAGACCTGCATTGAGAATTCGAAGCAGAAGCCTTTAACTATCAAGTGCATTTTAGCATTTTTAGGATTGCGTTTGCATTGTGACCAAATATTGAGTTGCTCACACGGAAGTTCTATACTATTTCTGGTTATCAGAGTTTCACTCTCGACCATTTCATCTCTTTAGCGTTATATCCCGACATTTACATCTCCCAGGTTTTACTTCCCTATGAATAGTTTGCAGTAAAACTAGATTCTTATAAAGTTTCATTGAATATTGCAGATTAATATATAAAGTGTATCAATTTTACACATATGATATATCACATACAGTAAGCCAAATTTAAATGCAGTTCACTTTGAAATTAAATCTTCAAAAAATTTTCTAGAGGGAATCTAGTGACCGTGGGGATGTAATGCCATAGGAATGAAGAGCCCAGAAGTCCTTTTTCCAACTCTCGACTTCTTGAGAAATACCTGTCTCACCCCTTGTAAGACTGCATATGGGACTGGTATTGATATCATTTATCATTCTCTCTTATATCTATATCTTGTCTATTTCTGCCTACTGTACGGAATGCTATTAAGAATTGAACAACGCATACAGAATTAAGTATAAAACTACATCAACTGAAAGTCTATTATGTACTAAATAAGCAGCACTGATTTGGTTGAATAATTGCTTTAAAAATTAATGAAATGAATGTATTTTACCATGTATAACAAAACAGTTTGTTTTAAATATTTTTTTAGAGTATCAGCAATAAATTTGAAGATCTAAAATTACTTAATAATAATAAAAATGAAAAATCCAAAAAGGATAACTATAAAATATGCCTAGACATTGTACACATACTTTAAAATTTAAGAAAATGTTTGTTTTTAGTCGATACCGTAACCCTTATTAATAAAAGTTTTAAAAAAGATAACATTTTCCTAATCCTTCATCTTCATTATTTGGGCTTCTGGAACACTTCAGGGGAGCAAAATATCCATAAACCTGAAGATCTGTACACATTAGCTAATCGAGGATTACCTTCCGATTAGAGTTCGAAAGGATTTACTGCTATCCACAATTTGGCAGTGGGTTGTGGACACTTAAAAAAGCCGATTCGGAAGTAAAAAAAAAAGTAGGGTTGCTCATAGCCATAGCTATTGCTGGTATGGTATGGTATCGTATGCAAAGGCAGAACTGAAATTAGGCATTGAACAGTTAAATTTAAGACCCGTGACGTTAGAGTTACCCGTCCTTTTACAGAGGTTAGCCGACTTGAGGCAAAAGTTGTCCTGGCACTACGGGAACGGGACCTATTATATTTTTCTCACAGATAATTATTCTAGTACAGAAATAAATCTTCACTAGATACGGAATCGATTTTTTTGAACATTTTTGCATTCTATTTTTGATGTGAAAGGTGTGCAAAGTGAAGGGTAACAATGACTCCAAGAGCCTTGGTATATCCTACTTTTCCAGTAGCAAAAGTCGAAGACGAATACTGTCCTCTTGAACTTCAACGAATTTCAGATTTTGCCATCTAAGAATTTGTCGTTCTTCACGGATCTCTAGAGGTCATATGTAATAATGTAATAGCAATTTTAAAAAAGATTCACTCTGTGGATAATTAGGTAGGTGCCTTACAGACAGACGGATAAAAAGGAGCCTTCACATAAAATATATGTAATACGTATAAGTGCTTTTATTTCAAAATGTAGAATTTAATAAGTTACGTGTTACGTGTTGTGAATATAATTATGTTACAAACAATTTACACAAATTGAACAATGGATTTAAAGCTTCTTATCATTGGACTGGTTTCTACCCTATCAAAACTAATTACTGTCCAGAAAGGTACCATTTTTACTCTTTGGGTGTGGCTCTAACTCTTGGTTGTCGATAGTGGTAACATCTGTTGCACTGTCTGCGGGGCTTCCTTCACTGTGCGAACTGGTATGGATCGGATCAGCCAGCTTAGCTATGTCCTTCTTACTTAGGTGGTACACTAACCCAGCTCCAATTGAATCTCCAAGAACATTAATCATAGTGCGGAATCGATCCCTATGAAAAATCAACATTTGAATCTTTAGTTTCTGAAATACTAGTACCTGCAAAAAACCTGTCTAATGTAAAGCTTACAATAGCCAATCTACTGGAACAACATAAGACACATATTCTGCTGGGAGTCCAATTGTGTTGAGTACCATGACCATCGTGACCCTGGTTTTGGCATGAAAAGATCAAAGTACGTGTTATTAAGCAAATCAAGCAGAACATCCTTCAACTTAATAAATAAATAAGCATAAGTCTTAAATCTTACAATCCTGCCTGTGGAATTCCAGCAGCTCCGATTGCTGCAAATGTTGACATTAGACTTCGCCAAGGGAAAAAACAAGATTTGTGTATTAACTATCCCCAAATGCATATTTGAATCTCTTTCTAATTTGAGGCGTGTCTCACCTTATGACGATGATATCCCCAAAGTCAAGTGGTCGACCGTGCATCTGTGCAATCCAAATTGCAGCTACTGCTTCATAAAGTGCTGTACCATCCATATTTATCGTGGCACCAATAGGTAAAACAAATCTTGAGACTCTGGGATCTACTTTGTTCTTCACTTCTAGACATTCCATTGTCACCGGTAGGGTTGCAGAACTATTTATCATGAGAAAGGATGTCATGTATTTATTTGAAAAGGTACTTTACATTGCTAAGCAAAGCAGAATTTGGAGGCATAGTACAACTTCACGTGTAACGAACCTAGAGGAAGTTCCAAAAGCTGTGAACATTGCTTGAGACATATTGGCCAAAAATTTGAAGGGTAACTTCCGTACAAAAACTGTGTAGATCAGAGGTAGAATTATAAATCCGTGTATTGAAAGTCCAGCCATCACTGTTCCAAAGTAATATCCAAGAGCTTTAAAACGGTCCCAGATATCCTTTTCTTCAATTAGTTGGGCAGCGATGAGGAAACATACTCCAACGGGTGATAGCCTATTATAAAATTGATCCAAAATTAGCTTACAATGTTTGGCTTTCATTCCTAATTAGAGCATAAATAACATTTAAAAAAATATTACATACCAAATAACCCATGAAGTTATTACCATCATAGCTTCCGATAGTGATACAAAAACATCTAACAAAGGCTTCCCTTTAGCTTTAAGCTTTCCTAAGGTAATTCCCAACACGACGGAAAATACTACAAGGCCAAGTATATTCGTGCCATCAGAATACTGACCTTTGATCTCCCAATCCTTTTTATCTGGATATGCTTAAATTACAAAACATATTAGTACACGATTTTCATTTTCACTCAAATTCAAAGGTATACATTTCTTTGAATTAATATCTTACTTAAATTCTTGGCAGCTAGGGTATCATTATCAGGTGGGATTATAGTTGTTTGATACTAAAGTTAAATTGAAAAACATTATCATCAAATCAAGCCTTTTAATTATAAACAAATGTAATTTTATGGTAATTAGTTTTAAGGCAGCTCTGGTGGAACGCCGTTAATGTTTCGTTGCATGCAGATGCAATTTATTGATTTTTGAGCCACCCGTTTCACTATTCCTTTCGTCGGATTTTTTTGTTCCTTATTATGCTAAAATTATCTTCTTGATGAATTAAATTTAAAAATAGACTGGTTTTACTTAATAAATTTTAATTACCTACTTCATATACGAATGTCTGCAATTCTATTTAATAACTGGGATTAAAAATGAAAGGACTATACCAGAATAATTATTTATCCTATTTATAGAGGAGTCAATTAATTAAAATCAAACCTGGGTAAATCCCTTTACACTTATGTGTAAAGTGATTTACCAAGGTTAAATAATTGTGAAACGCATCGCTTAAAAATCAATAAATTGTTTATAACAACAAACATTAACGGCGTTCCACCAGAGCTACCATCAAAGTAATTATCATAAACGTTAATTAAGTCAATTGATTCTTTTTCAAAATTCAAATGATGCAAAAATAAAATAAGGTATTATAGTACATAAACTTCATGGTTTTCTTCTGTAAAATTTAAAAATATATAAAAAAAATTCTCATAATAATAAAAGTATTCAATGCGACTGAAAGAATGAAGGTGTGTGTGAGGGTGGAGTGACTATTGAATGAGTCTGCAGTATTGTAATTAAAGTTCATTATCATTATCAGACTAATTGCGTCGAATTTTTTAACAAATTTTTCTGTTTCAAAATGACTGACAAGTTCACAAAAGATTTGTTTCAATGCAAGTCTTTCGCATATTTCAGGTCAACCCTTTTTAGCAATAATATATTATAATTGCAAATGAAAACAAAAGCTAAAATAAAACTTTCCATAAAATTATAAAACTACACTACACCTATAATAACCGTTTTCCATGAAGCCTAACTATTCCAACAAAAAAGTCTTAAACTTCTGAAGCGAAGGTCAAACAAGTCGGATGGATGAAACGTCTAAAATTAAGTAGAAAAAATTCAATAGAAATTTACATTATTTTCTCATCATTTTGTACAGGCGTTAACTTTCAATTTATTCTATTTCTTGCTGGACACAATGCAAAAACTTGCTAATTTGTTACGCCAAGTATTCTATCACGTATCTTCCATTCTCAGTAAGATATCTTTTTGTAAATCGAGTTGATGCCTATAAGACAAGGGAACGGCTTCCTATTCTCCTTTGTTTGATGAATAGTATATTTTTATTTTTAGTGTACTATAATTCTAATCTTGTAATTAGTTTGGCAGGCATTACGGAATTAGTCTCAAAGCAAAATATATAAATCTCAAATATAAAAAATCTCTAACCACTGCACTGGAAACCCCGAGTTCTCAACTTACTTATTTCCTAATACTTCAGCATTCAAAATAAATAAATTACCTATATATTAGTTATATTTATAATAGAGTATAAAAATTTTTTATACATTCTGTCATCATTCGACTGAAAATATTAACAAAACCAGCAAATTAGGAATAAAATGATAATAAGCAGGATACTCGTCAAAATTATATGCATTAGCCACGTTTACGTTCTTTCATCCTGCCTGGCAGTTAATTAAACAAAAGGCATTTAGAAAAAGTACATAATGTGATAACACGTAGACTTGTTATGATTTATGCATGATTTGATGAACACGCAATTTGTGTTTAACAGTCTAATACTAATAATACTCACCTTCAGTAAAAAAACAGAAATTTATCGATCAAATTAGACATTCAATTACGATTTTTGACTGTTTCCAAGCCGGATACACGCGTCACATTTTCTATTAAGGCAAATATTGGTCAAATTTTGATGTAAGCATATAATTTTCCAGTCATTTGACAAATCAAATCAAATATTAGGTAAAATGAATGATGAATCAAGAATTCCCAACAAAGATTTACCGCAATACGTCATTGTGTGCAAAATTCATAACGGAATTACATTTAGCAAACTTTTCCTTTTTTCTTCTGATAATCAGATAATAATATTTAACATTGACATAATTTACTTGTGTCGAAGTTTCATAACGATACAAACAAAAGATAAAATGGACTAGACCGTTCATTTTTACTAGGAAACCAAAAGGACTTTAGATAAATAGAAAATCTTAATTACGTAGTCAAGTACGCTGTTGAACATTGTAGACACAAAATAAAAGCGGATTTGTATGGTAAAATAAATTCGTGAAGTAAAGCTTTTCCACGAACTATTTATCTGGTTTGGTAGGATGAATTGATGCTAAATTCATTAACATTAACTTATCCCTTTCGGGCGTAATTAGAGAGGATACTAAATGCAAATTCGCAAACTTATTTAGAAAACAACAAATAAACACTGCGACTATTTTTAATTTGAATTCATTTTTTATCTGAACTGTTTACTACTTTATTTACAATGCAGCAACTGTCATTTAGTTTGATTACCGACTGGTGATTGCATTTGTAATCCTACACATTATAATAATTCAAATTATAATTGATGTTTTATAGCCGTCATTTCATAATGTCACAAGTTCAATAAAAATTCCTAGCTTACAAACAAATGATTAACAAGAACTGTGCTTTGGTGAATATTTTGAGCCTTTTTGCTCACAATTATTTGCTCATGCATAGTGTAATTTCGGAAAGGATTTTTTTTTCGTCAGACTATGAGTTCTAATATCATACATTAAGCTTGATTTTGAAAGGTTTTCGGTTTCAATACTAATAATAATAATAATAGCGAAAATTGTACTGTATTGTATTGAGACAAAGCTTGACAACACAAGTTTGTCAAAACGGCATCCTCACTCTCCCTACCGAATATCATTAATTTATCTATAGTTTAAGAGGATGGAAACAACTTAAATGCAATAATAATTAAAACGAAGTTTGAATAATAAATAAAAGTAATATCTATGTATGAAAAAGTCTTTTGAAAAACTTTCCTATATAGAGCTAGGAAAAGATTTGAATTCAATGGCGTACAATTCATATTAGAAACAAAGAGCCCAAAAATGTTCTAAAAATCTAGGAACCTCGTATTTAGTCTGAGCCAAGCGGCATTGTAACTTGTGATCGTAGCCGTATTTTCCTTGCGAATAATGATACGATAGAGAAGTGAAATTAAGCAAATGTATAAGGTCTGATGATGAGGCACTACCACTCGTTTTTTAAAATAATTATTAAAATCTCCAAGACATACAAATTAAAAATGGGAGTTTTCACTTATTGTTAAGTTAAATAAACCACTTTCGGATTGCAAGATGCGGTGGTGCATCAATCAATATAAATGTATTGTACGATTGTACCCAAACCCATACACAATAATAAAAAGTGACGAATGAAAAAATGTTATATTTTCCAATATACTGTTTTAAACGTCAACTGGAAATGAATTAACTTTGGTTATGCATGCTGAGTTGATTGCCGAAATGTCATAAATTGTTTGCGGTATTGAATTCTTGGAGGTATAAACATCGTATTTATCACATAATATTTTGTGAGGTTATAAAAAGTATTTTACGTATGTACCATAAATTAAACTAAAAATAAAATCCTTTGCATTCACCACAACAATATAATATGTCAAATACTAAAAAGTAGGTGTGAATTATGCTCATCAAATGTAACTACAGCCAATATTTGTTTTATATCAGTTTGCCTAAATTAAACAATTATCATACTTTGCAGATAGAAATATTCTCTTCATGTAGTTTAAATTAAAGTCATCAACAGCCAATAAAAAATTGCAATCACTTCTACTACAATGCATATTAATCCCTTGCCTTTGATCTTGTATTAATAAACTTTGATCTGACCCTAACTACGCTTAAACAAAAGCAATATCATATAGGCCGATAAATTAAAATGTCCTATTATTTTTTAAGTAATTTACTATTAAAACCTTATGGCTAACTAAAAATTGATTGGATGTTACTAATCGTTTCATCAAAATAATTCTTGCATCATTAACTCGAGACTCAACTCAGGGTGAAACTGAAACTGATGCATGCCTAATATTTAAAGTTTATTGTAAAGAAAAAACTCAAACGAACATTTAACGAATACAAATTAATAATTAAGTATTGTTGTGAAAATGTAAGACGTTTCGTCGTTTCGTTTGTAAGTAGTACACTTTACCCATGCATTCTGAAAAAGCTATATAACTTTTATGAATGAATGAACGCTTGGTTTGTGATATTATATGTTACATGTTATTATTGTACGGATGGTGCATGGCAAAATTAATCATTTGAGGAGGATGTCAAAGTCGAGGAAGCCCATTGTATGAACTTGAGATTAATAAAGTTAAACTTCATACTTTGCATTGCAAATGGTTAACTGTGTTTGTCATGGAATGACCACAAAAAATGCAGATCTGTCCGTCAGCAAAGTGAGTCTACCTGTTTGCATGTTGCAATGTATACCACACTTAAGTGTTTGTTTGTATACAAACATTTAACATTGACTTGAGTATGAACGATTAACTAATCACACCAATAATCACACCTTCGCACCCTTCTAAATCTAATAGGCATCGATACTTTTCTACATATGGGTTTTTTCTACATAGGTATGTAATTCTATCAGAGACAAAAATCATTATCGATACTTTTATTTATTTACTTACCGATTTTATAGTAGCTTCAATAAGATTCGGTGGAAGCATATTTCTATAATACAAGAAAAATGTCACATTAGCTTTTTCCAATCTGAATATAAGAAATGTGCTATTTTGCAAAGGATATCAGGTAACTGAAACATTTATACGGAAGTACCTTATGAGATCCATTAGAGTATCCGCAGATGTTGTTTCTCTCGTTCGGGTCCCTAACGTCACATCTGAAGGAGTTCCATTATTTCCAGGTTGGATTGTAACAACAAGTACGATACCCAAGACGACGGCAATGAAAGTAGTCGCCATGTAGTATGCTATAGCCCTTCCACCAATTCGACCCGAAAGGCTTAGATCCAGTGACCCAATTGCAGCCACAAGGGATGATATGATTAAAGGTAGAATAAGAGCTTTTAGCATTCTAAGAAAAAGGTCTCCAATATACTTGACATACATGACTTCTCGTGGTGTCCATGGGGCTTCTCTTGAGCGTAGGCCAAAGCCTAACGCAACTCCAGCCAATACCCCAGCCACTGTTAATACAGCGAGAAGGTTTTCTTTGAGGATTGATTTTGCTTTGGAACTTCTACTGCTATTACTACTGCTCCCAAAGGAGTCTGTAGTATCGATGTCCATCTTATGTGCCGTCATTATGAGGGCTTTACTTCTATCGAACTTATCCTTGGTTGCTGTTGTTCCGTATGTGTTAAGATGTTTTAGAAAGCGAACGCTTTCACCTCTTGTGGACGCTGATGAAGCTGAAGGTATAATGATGGTGATGACTGATTGGAATTGGAATGAAATGAAATTCTATTAGTGGAAAAGTGCGTGCTGTCAATCTGTCCAGTGAAATTAGCTGGTTGCTAGTTGCTACTGAGATATGAATAACCCAGGTAAGAGATTACAATCTATATTGTTCTTCTATCAACAGAAATCTGCTCCAGGTAATGAGCATACAGTAGACTACAGGACAAGTACTAAAACACGAGTACAACCTATTTTTTTACAATTGAACAAGAATCACTTCCGTTCTAGAAAAAATATGCACGAGCAATGACTGTAGGTAAATACAATGGGGGAAGATGAATTAAAGGTTGAATCCGGTTTGTTATCCTACTAAATTGCAACTAGGTAAAAAACACAGTAAATTGCAAAAAATAAATTTACCAAGTAAGGGGAATATATCGATGGGCAAAAATTATTAAAAGTTTTAGAAGGTTTCTATACATCTACACCAGTATACACTGATCTTATTAAAGTGAACGTGAATGCGTCCACTATGTTGCATGGGCAAAAGTTAACTAACAACTGAGGTGGACATCACTAGAAGCCTTGGGCTCATATACAAATGTAATGAAATAGATTCGAAGTCAAAATTGTCTTTAACCGCATTCAGAATTGTTAGTTTGGCTTCGTATGTCCCTTACCCCATCCGCAAATATGCATTAGCAGAAAACTTCATTTCGCAGTTGGATTGCGTGGATTAATATCTATTAGCTACTTTGACATCACAATTCACTCTAACTTTAACATTTAATCAATTGTAAATCAATCACCACTTGCACATTTGGGGATGGAATAGTTAATAATGTATTTTATTGTAGGAATACATGCAACATCCATGCAGTATAAACTAGGTAGTTGCATATTAACTTTTGTAAAGCATTCATATTTATCTTCGCATTTCACATCTGAAGACGCGTTTGAAATCCTCTCCACAATATAGTTTGATGATAGCACAGGTGGAATGAATGGTGAACTTTTCCTGCAATTTAGATTTTGATACACATGTATTATTAAGTAATAAAGTATTTTTAATTGTAATTCGAAAGTTAATGTGTTTTTATTTTTCAAATAAACTTACAGAGAGCCACTGATGAAATCGATGGGTAGAATCCTCGAAAAAATAAGATAGCAAGGGATTGCAGCCGTATAAATAATTGTTCTGCGTTTTCATAGACGCAGTTCAATCTATTTTATAAAAGAAGTTAATAATATAGAATAGTCCATGGTTCAGCTTAGCCATCAACTGGTTTACTTCGTCGTGTCAATAAAGTTCTAAAAAAATAAAACAGCATGAGGTAATGATCATTATCATAAGGAATTGTAATCAGGTTGTAAGCTATATTTATGTATATATGTCTACAATAATAGTTAGAAATTTGATGCACTGTTCCGTATTAAAATTACTTTGTGGGTAGATCTATCTATAAAGAGTCGGGATACTATTAAAGAAATAATTTTTAACATTTTATCGGCTCATTGAATACAATACGCCTCAAATAAACTGACTTTATAATAAACCTATAAGTTTGCACTTGACACTGACATGCGAAATTGCATGGAAAATTATAAAGAAGTAACAAGCTCATGAGGATAATGATTTCGTTTAATCCTTCGCTTGCATGAGTCCCATGTATTTTCTGTGTATTAAATCTTATTCTTTGAACAGAATTATTATAATCCAAGACTCAACGGCATTGGCAGATTCGCATATTTTAATAAAATATATAGGTAATTTTAATACTTTCAATTAGATGCATCTGCCCTTCTTCTCTATCATATCACTCATATTTATTATGTTCATCTGAGAAATCGACACTCCATAATTTATTATTACTTTTAGTTAATCTCAAACTATAGAAAAAAGATAAATATCCTTACGCCTTAGCTTGGACCCTACATAGAGATAAGTTAACATATACTGTAAAGCGCACCTGAAGTAATGCAAGCGATTTCAAAATTAAACCTTGAATCAAAATATCAGAAGAAATTATTTGAATACAATAAACTTCCCTTAAAACTATTTAGTAATAATGATTCTATTAACTTATGACGAACTGCTTTGTCAACGATTGGAAACAAGATTACCCATGGACATTTTTATTAAATGCTTACAATAGTTGTTAAAGTATTATGTACTTTAAATATCATGTGCATGTCAGTATAATAATAGTAATAGCAAATATCAATGGACTAGGTAAAAAACCAGAAAGTACACATAAATAATAATTCACTCACCTCTTATCAGGTACAATGCGGTAAAGTAGTTAAATAATCCTCATCAATCTTCTCGGTCCTGTTATAAGTTGTTGTTACTGGGTAAAACATTGAGCGTAAATTTAGTAAGCGACTTCATTCCAACTATAATTCCTTTACCAACTAATAACTGAAGGTAAAGCTTTTGTCTGCGTTCCAAAGAAGAACCTCTAAGTCATCATTTCCCTTCACTTTTATCTTAATAAAAGCATAATAGAATAATAATCTTAAGTGACTAGATTTGTATAACCCTTATATCTATTGATAAATGCTTACCTTAAGTAAGTTAAAGGAGAGAAAAATGAGCAGGCTAATGAAAATAGAAGATAAGTTATCATTTTCAACTTGACGGACTTGACTGCTCTGATCTTGAGAAAAGGACAAGTAATGATAATGAATGAATAAATTATAACTTACATTAATAAGTAGTACTGCAACACTGCCAAGGTATTACATATTTTAAGTCTTTAGCACCCATCTCCAAGCATTTTTAACTTCAACTGAAAATAGAATTCATAGTTGTTAATGAAAATTGAAAATACGGCAGAGCTTTGTTTGTTAAGGCATTACTCAACTTGAAAAACCACGTTCTCTGTTATACATCGGGTGACTTACTAAATTGTTTATATAGGACAATGCATCACAGGTTGACTCTCGTACACGAATTTATAATGTTTCTCTGATACTCAACTTTCTGGTGCTATCAGTTTTTCAGTAAGGGTCCTCCTCTAGAAGTCCTTTTGCCTACCCCAAAATTACGAAGAATATCTGTAACGTTTTAGATAGCCCTCAAATCTGTGATAGGTAGAGTTGGTGTCACGAGTCTTGAACAATATATTCCAAAGAGTCATCGCTTTACAGAATCAGGGAACAACTTTTCTGCGCTCAAAAATCGCTGTCAAACTGAAACTGTAAAGCTACAACGCTTTGGAGATTGGAGATAAGACTTCCCGTGCGGTAGCTCCGTATTGTCTGGGATTACTGGGCTTTTCATCTTCATTTTCTTCAAGTTTTTATCCCCTTCGGCTGATATATTCCTAAGAGTCGTGACCTGACTGGATTTGATGAACAAAGTTTAAAAACTGTGCAACAAAAACAGTCAGAAAACAACGCTTTGGGCACATGAATTCGATTTCACCAATTTTTCTAACCATTCTGCCTGCGACTTAGCTTCTTTCAAGTTTTTGCTGATTTATTCCAAACAGTGATTGCTTTACAGAAACGGTTTGACAAATTTTAAAAATCACTGTTAAACCGAAACTGTAAAGCTACATCGCTTTGGACACATACATTTTCCAATTTTGGAACTGTCTTCTCTTGTACTTATCAAATTTTCTTCAAGTTTTTCTCACCTTTCGCTGATAAGCTCATAAGAGACGTCACCTGACTGGATTTGATGAACAAAGTTAAAAATAACTGTGCAACGAAAACAGTCAAGCTACAGCCCTTTAGGCATATGAGTTCTCCAATTTTTCAAACCATTTTGTCTGGTACTTAGTGTTGCTGAAGTTTTTGCTGAATAATTCCAAAGAGTCATCGCTTTACAGAATTGGGGTTACAAATTTTAAAAATCACTGTTAAACCGAAACTGTAAAGCTACAACACTTTGGAGGTTGAAGATATGATTTTGCGTGCGGTAACTACGTCTTTTCTGTGATTACTGGGTTTTCATATAGGGTCGAGCTCTTGCAGGAATTTTTCAACAAATTTTTCAGTCAGGGAATTTACATCAAGCAGTCCATTTGCCTACTTTTTGCTGATTTGTTCAAAGAGTCATCGCTTCACAGCAACAAGTCAACAAGTTTTAAAATTCACTGTCAACTTGATCCTGTAAAGCTACGACGCGTTAGACACATTAATTCTTCAACGCTGAAAAGCGCATCATCTTCACTCTATTTGGTTTGAAAGGGTCAGCCCTTGAAAGTCGTCACACACCGTTTTGGTAGCGCAATTTACGCAAGTAGTTGGTGGCATCGTCTGGTACACATTTTATAGTCACTGTTTTAGGATATTCATGAAATAAAGTTTAAGATTAAAAACACTTATCCATCGTATAACTAAAAAGCTGTAACATTTAAGACATGTTATTAATTACTTACCTTTTTTTAACTTTTTTGGAAACCGCCTCGTCTTGAATTTGCATCTGGATTCGTTTATTTGTAGATTTATTCCTAAGAGTCAGAGCTTCACCTGTTGGATTCTGCAGAGTTTGAAAATAACTGTCAAAAACAACAGATGTGCTCCAACGCTGAAGAAATTAGAATCCACCATCTTGAATCCAAATCGCCCAGCCGCAAGCCATCTCACCTGGAAATACACAGCGCAGACCCATTATTAACAATTCTTTCCCAAGATTTTTTTTTATTTCATTAGGCATGACATAAAAGCTAATATTTTACGTAGTACCTGATATTTAAAACCGTTTTTTAAAGTTGGTCAATATAACACATGAAATCAAATTCACCAATTTAACAAATTTTAAAAATCACTGTTAAACCGAAACTGTAAAGCTACAACACTTTGGAGATTAAAGATAAGGTTTTGCGTTCGATAAATTCTTCTGGTTTGTGATTACTGGGCTTTTCATCTAGGATGGAGCTCTTGTTGATATATTCCTAAGAATCGTCGCTTTACTGAATACTCATTACAAAGTTTAAAAATAACTGTAAGAAGAAAGCAGTGAAGCTACAACGCTTTGGAAATAAGAATTTTGCGACCTTGAAATTCGTATTGGCATGGCCTGGCAGGATCATTCCAGTTTTTGCAGCTTTCTCAGAGAGTTAGAGCTTAAAAGAATCCCGGGACGACATTTTGAAATCATCGTTCACGGTAAAGTCTTAAGCTATAACTCTTTAAGAATTGTCCATTTTTTTCAAATCTTTCTTAAAGACCCTTCTTAAGTTTTAATCCTAAAGCAACTAAAAAGCTACATCGCGTTGGACACATAAATTTTCAATTTTTGAAGTGTCTTCTCTTGTACTTGTCAAACCGATTTGTCTTGCATGTTTATCTGGATTCGTGTATTTGTAGATTTATTCCTAAGAGTCAGCGCACATGACTATTATACTTCAGAGTTTAAAAATAACTGTAAAAAAACAATAGATGTGCTCCAACGCTCAAGAAATTAGAATCCACCATCTCGAATGAAAATCGCCTTGCCGCAAGCCATCTCACCTGGAAATACACAGTGCAGACCCATTATTAACCATTCTTTCCCGTGATTTTTTTTATTTCATTAGGCATGACATTTAAGCTAATATTTTACGGAGTACCTGATATTTAAAATCGTTTTTTTAAAGTTGATCAGTTATCTTAAATGTTTATCTGGATTCGTGTATTTGTAGATTTATTTTTAAGAGTCAGTGCACAGGTCTATTGTACTTAACAGAGGTTAAAAATAACTGTAAAAAACAATAGATGTGCTCCAACGCTCAACAAATTAGAATCCACCATCTCGAATGCAAATCGCCTTGCCACAAGCCATCTCACCTGGAAATACACAGTGCAGACCCATTATTAACCATTCTTTCCCGTGATTTTTTTTATTTCATTAGGCATGACATTAAAGCTAATATTTTACGTAGTACCTGATATTTAAAACCGTTTTTTAAAAGTTGATCAGTTATCTTGAATGTTTATCTGGATTCGTGTACTTGTAGATTTATTCTTAAGAGTCAGGGCTGCTTCGCATTATATTCGGACAGAGTTTAAAATAACTGTTCGAAAATAACGCGTCAGCACCAACGCTCAAGAAAAAATAATCCACCATCTCGAATCCAAATCGCTCAAAAGCGATCCACCTCACCTGGAAATACAGAAAAATTTCTTTGATACAAACGCAGTCCACAGACCCATTATGACACTAAAAGTAATATTTTACGAAGTCCCTGATATTTTCAACCGTTTTTTAAAGACTGACCAATATAATAAATAACTACCCCAGATAAGTAAAAAGAGAATCATGTACCGAGACCACAAGGTATGATAGAATGTTCGTCGGCCTCACCGAGTTAATTCTGGAAATTATATTTTCATGAATATTTGCTTCCATTTTAATTTTAACCTTTAGATAATTGCAGTTAAAAATAGGAAATTTTACTGGGTTAAATCATTGACGGTGCAATTTCATGCCTAAAAGAAAAGCGTAAAAATTCACCGATGGGAACGCAAGCTCTTCGGTGCTTTTCTGAACAGGCAAAGACAAAGTATTTTTCAGAATTTTTCATATAAGCATAAGCATGTAAAAAATACTTTCTTCTGAAAGCCAAAAGCCTGCACTTATTCCACTTTCCCTACTTATAATATTATATGATTATGATGATCATTTTCTTACCTGATAATAGGCAGGGCGAAGCGACACCCTGAACTTCAATTACTATTTCTGTCATCAGTCATTATTTTGATCCAATTCAGTGTGAAATGCTGCGTAGTGAGAATAACAATGAAATATGAAATGTAAGTCCGGTATGTTTATCTGTGGATTGTTTTCGGGCCAGTTCTGCAAAAGTAATGAAAAATCGTCATTCTCAATCCAAAATCCATATCATGCTCTACATTTAAAGAATCAATCATATTTCATATATAACCGAAACACTATCTTCAGTATTGTAAAACCACCGCATAAAATGTCTTTTAAGCAAACAACTGTTACTTGCTATACTAGAAAACCTTGCCTTCCCCGCAACTCAAAATCAGTCATAATGACATTATTAACTCCATATTGTATCAATCAAAAAGTGGAACTAAACATTTAAACTGTAGTGTAGTTTTGATTTAGTTGTAGTTTTATTGGATTAGGATTTAGAAAGTTCTAGTTTTAGTTACAGATCTAATGTCTTATACCCTAAAAACGTTTGAGTTGAGGTTTTGGTTATACTGAAAGAGATAAATATGTCGTTTCTGAGCTCCAAATATCAATTTGCAAACTGCTTTATTTCAAGTTTTAAAAAATGGCATTTTTGCAGTTAAGCCGTACGAGTAGGAATCGATGGGAATTTATTCTAATGGGGTTTTCATCAAACATACTCCATATAACATTTTTTCATACGACTTAATTAAATCAGGAAGCTTTCCAATGAATCAAGGAAAAAATATTACATTTTGATGTTTGAACAATACAATGCCAAATTAATACTCCAGAAACTCTCCGTTTTTTTGAAATCCAATCTTAAATTTTTGTCTTGTGGCGTCTTAGGTCAAGATACTCGTCATGTCTTACATAGTTAGGGTGACCCTCGATCAAAAAGAAAAAACCGGGACACTTTTAGCAACTCGCTTTATAAATACCCCCCCCCCCTCTCGTAGGTTGCATTTTAAAACCCCTCTGGATTTACTTCTTTACAC
>JAQGBU010000106.1:0-63876 GCA_034698605.1 Isotoma decorata
GAAATTTATTAATTTCATTTTCATTAATTTTGGTTGGATTTTTCATTAATTGGTTGGGTCAATTAAATAGGTGCCTTAAAAAATATGACAAAATGTTTCGATTGAGTCTCTTCCATTCTCTTGGATTAGTATTAAAATTGAATTACATGGATGTTTCCCTTTTTCGTGTGCTACCTTCATTGGATATTACAGAAGGAAATGAACCATTCGCATGAACCGATAAATAATCAAGTTTTAGCTAGGAAGTTATCTAAAAATAAGTAAAAGATTATTCCTATCATCCTTTCGGAATTGAATGTTGATTACATTCAGTTTACAATTCCGTGAAAGATAAAAATAAAAAATTATGTTTCAGTAGTCTAGAATACTAGAAAAATCTGTTGGAAAAAGTTCAACAAATGATTATTCTGAAGTGAAAATTGTATAATAGGGCAAAGGGCAAGGTATCAAAAACAGATTATAGGATGATACAAAGTAATGAGAACTCAGATCAGTTCAGGAACCCACACACACGTCAGATGCATACAAAATTAGACATTATTTCGCGTTTCCAAAGATATGACTACCTAAATTTCTCTTTCCTATTGTCTGGCTGAGGTTAACCTTTCAGATAGTAGGATGAAATGGAGAAGTTAAAGAAAAAAAACAACTTCGGCTTCGGTTGAAGCTGTACTTTCTTTAAACTCTTTAGCAAAATGAGACACACAAGAATGAGTAAATGAATAACAATATTAAAACGAACAATGATAACGTGAGGAAAAAGTATTTTTACTCATTTTTAGTCTTTTAAAATAAATCGCCACAAAAATAGGTTTAGATAGAACAAAAGTCTGTATAACTCCTCAGAGCAAGTAGCCCAGTTTATATAAAATGTTAACATCATACATGACATGTAATGTATTTTTCGTAAAAGTCTCAAAATTGTTGACTTTTTTTATAAAACCTATTTTAGGCACACGAGTCTTCATCATCCCGAGTACCTGCTCCAACCAATTCAATGAGAATGGAATCTCGAAGAGGAAAAGGACGGACTGGCTGGCCACAACATGTTTGGGCAATGGAATTACAACAATGAAATCTTTTTTTTAAACCCAAACAGTATTTGAAATAAAATATCCATATTATACCAAAATGTTTTTACTAGACTATACAATCCAAGTCAAAAAAGTATTTTAAAAAATGGGGAAAAATAATGATACCAACTGGGATATAATTCGTCAGACGGAAAATTGGCATTTTCCTATGAAAAATATTATTCTCTTACAAATTCATGCATGCTTGAATCTGAGTAGTAGGCAATTTCAATACTGTCATATTACAAAAGTTATTCTAATTGCTCTAATCCAGTCTCATCTACTACGTATCAAGATAAAAAGTAAGAGAAAAGTTTCACTTGTAAATGTTGTTTTGAGATATTCCTCATTAGTCTTATAGTAAGTAGATCTCTGATTAAACTCGTTAATGCGGAAAATAAAATGTAAAAACATTTCCTAGAACTCCAAATATAATATCTAATTAATGTTGAGACAACCTAGTAAAGTAGTAGTAGCTTGTTTAACCTTTCCCCGTCCCCGTGTCAATGTCAGTATTGTTGTTAACCACGTCAGAGATGTGTTTATGTATTCTGCTGAAAAACATGTACATCACCTAAACTCGTGTACATTTGCTTGTCATGTATGTGTATATGTATGTAGTAAGTAAGTGCAACTGTAACTGGTAGGATCTACTCATAGAGGATTTTAATTATATAATTAATAGAAATCTACGTTCTAGGTTTGCATGTTTTCAATAAGGTACCACACAAGAGTAAACATTGAATAGGAAGACCTTGAAAGAGTAGATATGGGATGGAAGATGTAATAAAAGGTTCAGTATGATATTTTATAATAACGAAGAGCTAGCTTTCTCCAGGGAATTCTTCCCTACTTATTTATCTTGCTTTCTCCTCTCCACTCTCCGGAAACTCTCTAGGAATCACAAACATAATATGCATAGAGAAAGAGCGAGAGTTAGAAATCCAATTCACTGTTTTACTTTCACATCTCCTCGCTACTACTGGTATAACAAACCTAAGCTAATATTGCAAGGGAAGAAGGATTCATCTTCAGAGTACTCCTACCTATATTAAGGAAGTGCCTAGTGTACCTAGTGGAATCGATACCTTGGCTGCTCCAGATTTGAAGATTTGAACAACTTACATTTATAGTCCACGGAGCAACCTTTCTCTCTCTCATTCGTCTTGTTGACTTTCACTGTGCAACAATTAATCTGGACTTTCTCTACCGTATCATAAAATATCCTTTCAGAGATGTCTGATAGCAACGTCTTTAGAGGGAAAGCCTTCATGGCAAGGAATAGAACTACGGATCTTACCACATTCAATAATTTCTCATATTTCCTTTTGTCAATTGGATTCGCAGTTGTTCTTTTCATCGTGGTGAGTTCGTTTTTTTCAAAGAAATTATTTTCAATTGTTTAACGATATCGGGAAAGATTTTAAAATTTATTGTTGAGGTGGAATAGACAACTGTTGGTAAATGGACAAGGGGTTCAAGGGTCGGGTTATTTAAGAAAAATATACATATGGATAAATTAATTGTAAACTTTCTCTTCACATAGATTATGACACTGTGCTGTCACTGTACGGAAAGATTGGTTGGGATGTGTTTCAAACAAAAAAGGCCCCATATTGAACGACGGAGAGTGAAACGCATGATGACGGTAGTTTATAAAACTTTTAATTAAATTAACTAATAAGGGTTCACCTATCTTAGAAATGGGAATTTCTTAAACAGCTCTTGTCACCAGAGGATGATGAAAATGCCATTAGAGAGGTAGATCGAGACATGCATATAATGCGGGGAGATTTTTTAACAGAACATACCATCTGTCAACCGTACGTTTACCGAGATAGAAATACAACTGGACTAACTGACAGATTGCATGGCTTGGGTTATATCATTGAAATGGACCCTGATTTTATCACAAGAGAGAGACTTGAAAGACGATGTAGAGTTGAAGATTCATTGAGACAACCAATTGATGATTCTTTGCCACCGTGTTATGATGATGCTATAAAACTGACTGCAGACTTACCACAAGTTCAAGGAAATTGTGACCCTCCACCTCCATCATATAAAGATTGCATGAGAAACAACAACAGTCGGCACAAATATCGGGCCTGATGCGTCCCAATTAATCTTTGTTCTGGATACAGATGTATGGATTAAGAATTGTTCAAATTGTTTCGAGATCATGTACTGTAATTTTCTAACAGAATTGCTACCGAAACATCTCAAGGCCACAAGCATATATGTACAAGTGTATGCATTCTAAATGTATTCGACATGTTGTGTTCTAATTATTCTGAATGCAAAAATGTCTGCATTAATATTATTATGGTTAAGGAATCGTATTTAAATTAATATCATAATTACACTTATAAAACAATTAATTATTTAAGATATAATGTGATAATGACGTAGAACAGGGAATGATGTTCATGAATTTGAGACCTGAATGTGGATAATAGAATTTTACTGAAGATGGGTTTTCATGTTGTAGTTGATCAATGGTAATAGTATTAGTAACTAATACGTAGTTTATAGTCTCAAACTTGTCATACTCTTATTCATACAATTCTGAATATGCCCAATAAAATTGATTATTCTACTGCTTTCCTCAAACAAAGAAAAATCTTTATTTGAAGTACGCATTAAGTGTTCTCATCATAAAGAATTGCCCGTTTCATTTTGTGATTTCATTACAAAGCATTGCAATTTAGAGTAGTATCATGGATGCTTTACTCTATAGTTAAATAAGTTGCCTGCAGGTTTCATTCCTCTTTAGGTTCGTTCCTGTTGAAATATGTCATTCAATCAAAATAGCAGTAAGAAAATAAAAATGAATTTTATAACTGAACTGAACATAATACAACAATGATACAACAATGATACAACATTTTGCTATAATACAATAAGATTAGTTAATGCGAAGTCGAATAGTGTATTCCTCATGGTATGGTATGGTAGGCAGATATTGGGATTATCGAAGTAAAACTGAAAAAATGCATTTCCATACAATTCCCAAAGATCAGCTTTCAAAACCAGCTGGTATTTTCAAATTTTCCATTGCCGTGGGAGAATGAAACCTCTCAGATCACTACAAAATTAATAAAAAAACTGACAACACCTTGCCTACCGAATGAATTGATCGCTCGAGGCGACTGTCATTTTAAACATTAAAAAGGTGGGCGATCCTTTTGAGGTGGAGGCAGCTTCAATGTTTGGGGGATTATCGATTGGTGTAAATCAGGTAATCAATGTAGCAATGGTAATTGCAAATGACAGCTTTCCAAGCAGACAGTGACGCAAAGCTCAATATGTTTTAGATTTCAAAGGGTAAAGGTCAGGGTGATATAAGAGAATCAATTTCAGATTAGAAGAGTGTACACGTTGAAAATAAATATGAAACCCCACAGTACAAAGCATATTTAAGATAGTTTTATATTTCGATATTTTATTTCATTGCACTCGATCCATAAAAGTTCCGTACCTCTAATTCAACAGCTCCGATTGAGGCTTACGTTTCGAAAATTAACTAATTAACCTATACGCCTGAGATAAACACAAAAAATTCTTCACGTCAAATTCGTACCCAGAGACATGATCTGTCTCTTCTTCTTTTCTTCTACGATTGCAATATTAATATGGTCTTAACGCATTATGCACATTTCAAAATGTTCACAGATATCCAAAAACGGACTACATTGAATAAACGCAACGAACATACTTAAGACTAACTTGTGCTACAATTGGTAAATTTATCCAGTTTCGACACATTGTTAGGCACATGTTATTTTACTGTTTAGCCTCTTAATACATATATTAAGAAAGTTTTACCTAACATTGCCTCCGTGTTTCTTTTTTCGCTACTATTCTTACTCACTACAAAACTAACGTCCATAACCAACAGTATTAACGACAAAATGAGAACTCCACTTAAAAATCTGAATTCGTGACGTTACTTATCATTGGTAGGTTGCAAGCTGCAATAATAACACAGGCTACATTTGGGAGCATTCACCGATGCAACGTCAGCTCCAGATGGTATATGACGTGTCGTTAAGGTTCAGGTACACACAATTTCTACATCACGATACCATGAAAATATTTTGCTTCCTGCTTCCAAAACTACATAAAATCAAACTACAATCCGCCCTTCTTAAATCTTGGACCAAGTCTTCCCACGTCGGCGTTATGTCATTATCATAGCTGGAGCTTGAGGTATCGTCTACTTTTCAATTATCGGTACGGATTACGACAAGCAGTATTTACCTCATTGGTAATACTGCATGACCAGAAAGAATTACAGCGACAAGCTTTATGGGAACAAGAGAACCTTTATAACCGTTGTAGTGCGGAAAATTCCGTAGTCTTTGAATAAGTTTTTTATAAATGCTCTGAATTAGTGTTTATTAAGGCAGGTGGCTTGATAAGTGAACTTTCCGACGAATCGTACCCCGATGAAGTGGCTAACTGCTCTCCACTCTCTGACCCTAGTTGAGCAGGGACCGCCGTAGGTTCAGAAACACTTATATTTTCTTTATTAGAGTCATTCGTGAGGTAATCGTTCATGTCATCACTTCTTAGCTTCATTGCTAATGAGAGATCCTATAATTAAAAAATAAAATAGCATACGACATTAAAGGTATTACAATTACCTAGCCTAGGGATTTAAATAGAAAATTTAAATTTTGCAACACTTACCTGCAAAATTTCAGTTTCTTTATCTTCTACTAGTTTGAAGGTTTCGTTAAATATCATGAAATGGGCAAACACGCAGTTAAGATGGGCATGAAGGCTAAGGAGAACAACTTCCTTGAAGTGACAGTGGTAGATGTGTGCTATGACGTGAAAAAGTAGACGACAGATCTTCTTCACTATCGGCTTAAACGAAGGCGGAAACGCATTAGCTAAACAAAAATAAACAAAGCCAATGATAATATTACTACAGACATTATAACTGAGAAAACGATGAAGAAGGAAGTCATTTAAATGGAAAATTCGTCCAAGACTTACTAGTCTTTGTAGGGAATACACATTCATCGTTGATTGTTTTCTGAATAAAAGTCATCACGTAATCGATATACTGCGGTGCGGCTACTTTCACCTTCTTTCCTTTTTCGTCAAACCACAAGTATGTCCTATAGGAAAAATCACACAAGCACACAATTATCGACTCAGTTTCGTAACACACAAAGTTTCAACTCCAAATATCAATTGAACATAAATCTATTACGATACCTCATGCATGGACCATTCATGTCAGGACAACTTGTGGATGTACAAAACTCTGATATGGTTCCATAAATTAGGTTAACATGTTCGAACAACGCGATGGCTGTAATAAATACATACACAAATGTTTTTTAAGTTTATCCATACGGTACAAGAATACTTAAAAAATCATCATTTTCAAACATTAATTAACATCTTACTGTGAGAAGCCATCCATTCATTTTCCTCCAAACCAGCCGGCATTTCCACCAGACGCTTTAAATCAGTCTCATTTAGATGTCTTTCCAGAAGTGCAGACTCTAGATATAGCTTTCCTTCATCATTAGCCCCAAACCCGCTCGACACACCATATCCAACCCCTGACACAGTTGGTCCGGACGTTGGATCCTTTTCTTTCCGACGAGCTTTCCTATAAATCAACAATCCAGGTATTAAACGCTCTATTCTACTCCAAAAATTCTTGGACCTAATTCTAAGATGGTTAAACCCTGATTTAACAACTCTAAATTTTATAGAAAACCACAATGATATTTTTTCCATATTATCGTTTTGAAAAATTAAAAAGAACAACTTTCACTAGTTTGCTTATGTATTGGTTTTATATATGGCTTTGGAAATTTTTCAATAATGCAAAAATACCCTAAAATAATGAAAGTAAAACTATGCACAAAATTATTACAGTGTTCACGGTAAACAGTTACTACTTTGTACAGTTTGTATCTAAGTAACTATTAGTTACATGTCATGCTAATTAACAAATTGATCTTTAATAGAAACAAGATTTTTAAACTAAGAATTTAAACATTCTGATTTTCAATAAAGCATAAAATCATCTCAACTTCTCAACCACGATGAGTACACTGTTAAATCTTTTTGCGGTATTTTCTCTAACAGCTGCTGACGACAGCCACCTTTTTGAAATTTTTAAAATTTCCAAAAACTAAAAAAACAATGCCAGAAGAAAGAAAATAGCAAAAGAGCCTATAGCAAAAGAGTGAACCTTTGATCACTTAAGTTTTTAACTAACCCTATGAGCCGGCTAATTAGGTGTCGTGATTAGGGTGACCAACCGTCCTGATTTAGTAGTACATAACCCAGTTTTCCCACCCTGTCCCGGCGTCCGTGTTGTCAATTGAAGTTTAAAAACCGGACTTCAAAAATACTTACAAAGTTACAAGTAAACCTTCTATTCAGGCAAGCGAAAACGGGTGTGTTATTCCATACAATTATAACTATATTTTTATTCCTAATATATTTTATATAATATATTATTATTAATTATCATTCATTATATACTACGCTAAGACACTATTCTTTAAATTAACGTAGTACAGGTTATTTATGAATTATTGAGTAATTAGTTTAACAATTTTAAAATCTCCGAAAAGGACAAAGTAGAATAGAAGGTTTAGTTGTTAATATTTTTGAAGTCAGTATGGTTTATAAACTTCAATTAAAAACCAGTGATGTCCTGATAAATCAGGACGGATGGTCACCCTAACCGTGGCTCTTAATTATTTCGAGTCATAGTGTTAATTAAAAAATTAAGTGATCAAAGGCTCCCTTTTTTTGCTACAGGTGTAAAAGAATTTTTTTTCTTCTGGCATTGTTTTTTTCATTTTTTGAAATTTTAAAAATTTCAAAAAGCTAGATATTGTCAGCTCCTTTCAAATGAAAAGAACACAAAAATACCCAACAGTCCTGAGGTGAACCTGCCTTAGTTTTAAACACATAAATTATTATTCAAACCCACTGTCCTAATTTATTCTTTTTATTACATCGACAAGTCTTTCAAACTAATTTAGAAACATTTCTTTATTTTAGAATAAATACTTTTCAATTTCTCACCTATCTTCGATCATGAAAAAATCCTCAATTTATAAAACTACTTTTTTCATGTTACACATTACAATTAGTAATAATGTCTATATTTAAAACTACGTTATTTCTGAACTCTATATTATAATGTTTGTCTAAAACAAAGTGAAATTTTAAGGTAGCAAAACTAAAGTGTTAAAAAAATCTAATGTTATAAATTCTTTTTCAAGCAAATTATTATCAATATTAAATAGAACTTAGCTAATTTGGCAGCTCTATTAAGCCCTCAATAAAAAATAAAAAACAAACTCACCAACTGCGTTTAAATGTTTTTTAACTTGACAAAACTACTTTAATGCATTGTACCCCGGTGTACATTGACAATGTACAATGTTATACAATCCCCATTTAAAAAACCGAGAAACCAATAACAAGGCCAAGTAATTAACAAAACAAATTGAATTCTAAGTTAACTAGAACACAATAAAACAAAACATGAAATTATGCTTCAGCAAAGAGACAAACAAACATATTATTTTAACATTTCTCAACAGTCTTAAGTCTCTTGTCAAAGCCAATACGCCGTGTATTAATGGACATATTCTTTTAAACCATATTATACAAACCTACACAGTTTTTAATCAATTGACATCTCAAAATAAGCTTTAAATTTTTTAAGCCTTTTTATAAAGTTCAAATTTGAACCCTTCTTAGTTCCACTTTTAAAATTCTTTCTCATAATTATGTCTTTGTTAAAGGCCTTAAAAATCCATTAATTATCCAAACCCCGTTAATTTTTTGTTAAAAACTTACCCCATAAACCAATCCACGGTGTCGCGGAGGTACTCTGGTAACCTATCCAGCTTGAAATAAATTAAGTTATATCGTTGACGGACTCACAACTGAAAACGGAGGAAGAAGAAGTGTCGTGGATGATCAGGGGGAAGTGAAGAATAAATAATCATGATCTTTTGACCCTCTCTGCTCCATTCATTTGTTAAGATTTCTTAACTCAAAAAAGAGTATCACCTCTTTACTCTTTGAGTTAATTTACTTAAAAAGTTATCCTCTTTTTATTCCCAGCCTCTCAACTTATGACTTTCAACCTTTAACCTCTATCTCTCTCTCTCTCTCCCAAAATCCAATCTTTCTTGTTTCTCAGCCTCGGCTGGTGATGATGATGATGGTGACAGCAACCCAATTTTATTTACTTGAGCAGAACAGCTTTAGAGAAAAGTCAATCCGAGTATTTATTAGGGCTTTAGATACTCAATCAGTTGTATTTTTATTACTTTTTTATTTTTCTCTTCTCTTTCCATATATATTATTATTATTTTTATTCCTAGGTTGACTATTAATGACGATGATGACTGTGTTTGTCCTCTGTGCTCTGTACCAACTTCAACGAACCAACCACAAGCAAATCAATCAATCAATAAACTAGCTCAAGGACAAGGACGACGGACGATACGATCAGCATTAAAACAAACGATGGTCTCTCTGGAAAAACTTAAAGGGAGTGTTACACACTACGGTCGGTATAACTCCTTAGAGGAAAAACCGTATGGGGTTGAATATGTAGTCCAAGCGACCACAGGGGGAGGAGGCTATCTCTGGATGGAAAACAACGGAGCTTTTAAGACAATTCCTTCTGGACTGGACCACCGCCGCACCCACAACAAGTTGACAAGTCAATATAGTCCACAGTAGTAGTACAGACGACTCTTGTCCTCTCTCTCTCTCGCTTTATGATAAAATGTCCCAAAGTCGTATGACCAACTAGGGCTTGTCGTGCAATTCTTTTACCACGAAACTCCACCCTTCCTGGATTAAAATGATTGTCAAACTTATCAAAAAATAAGTTATGGAGGAAAGTTCCTATATCGACTCTTTTGTTTCTTTTTCCTTGTTTTTCCTTTTCCTTTAGGTTATTACAATAAATTACTCTTGAATGTCTTGGTTTTTGTGATGATGATGATCTTTATACTATGTATTATAAATGTTATCTTCTTAGCTTCTAGTTAATATTTGTATATGGACGTTTTTTAAGTTATATAGTTTTAGTTATGATGATGTAAAAATTGAAATATTTTTCTTAGCTTTTAAGTTTAATGTAGTGGTGAGTGATGGACTAGAGAAAGGAAACCTGGTGATGTTGATTATGATGATGGATAAATTATTTTAGTAATGTTTTTTACATAATGAAAGGTAATAGTATAGAATAGGAAGTGGGAGAAATCATTTGATACAATAATGGGATTGTTAATCAGGGAAATTATAATAGGGAAAAGTCAGCAGATCACAAACACTTTAGTTTTAGTAGTGTGTAGAGTAGTGTAAAATGTGAGAATAATATAAGAAGTAGTCGTAGTCGTAGATGGACCACTACCACCAGCCACTATGACAAATCCTTTTTACTCTTTCTTCCACTTGATTCTTATTATTATTCTAGTTTTATACGTATTTTCCATTTAAGTTTTAGTTTTACTAGAGTTGCTTTGCTGATGTTGGGTCTTTTCCTTAGCTTTTAGCTACTGCTACTACGTACGTGTATTATACCAAGTCATTCTCATTAATACAGCATTAAACTTTTTCACAGTATTCCTCTACACTCTACTACTAATAAATGTATATTGGAACATTAGGTTGTGGATAGAACACCAGTATTAACTGCACCAATATTTTTAGTAGGAGCATGTAAAAGGCTGAGGTGGGCATTGGGTATGATGTTTTAAGCTCTGTGTTACATATTATGTCGTGCTATGGACTTCTTACCAAGTCAAGACTCTCTTTCTGTTCATAAACTATGTGTGTGGGCCGTGGGCTGCTGTGTGGATGGTTTCGTTATTTAAATTAAGGAATGTATTAAATTAGTTGATTTCCATTGCATTGATAAATGTGTTTGTGAAGTTCCTATGTAGATAATATGTTTATATGAAGGAAGGTAATGAATGAGGTTTCTGCATTATGGTAATAAAGGATCAATTGATAGATATGGTGGACTTATCTTTAGTAGGAAGTAGGAATTTCATGCTTGATTCATTTCCGATGTCCGCATCGGTAGTGAGTGATTTGTTCTTTGGAAGCTTTTTGGTTTACCTGAAGCTGAACCCATATAAACGACCTGAGGTTCTTCACAAAGGCATTAAGTTGGTCACTCAAAGATATTAAGAGTCTCTAAGGGTGGCGAAAAGTTCATGATAAATAAGTAACAAGAAGGTAGGAAATCGAAAAGTATCTACTGATTGAGGGAATTTTCATACTATTGGTAAATTAAATTTATGCAAGTTAGATGATAAAGTTATGGAAACTGGAGTAGGGCAGGTAGGTTGGAAATTAGAATCGAACCCGTGGTGTAGGCTTCCCAATAATTACTTGAGAGACTTGAGACCACTCAAGTCTCAACGTCAGTCTCAAAGGAGAAAGTCTCATTGACGGCAGAAATCTTGAAAATTCTTTCACCACCCAAGCAAATTAGTCTTCTATTTGTTTCTTTGGGTTTAATCTGTAATATTAGTATGGGTTGAAATGAAAATCAGAAAATTTCGATCGTGTCTGGTGAAAAAGGAAATGGTTTTTCATGAAGTTCTATTTACTTTTTCGAACATATTCTATTAATGCTTAAAAATTGATAAGGAAAATGAGGGATAGGAAATGAGATGGCCATGATTTAAAGAGCATCGAGCAGTTAAATCTTTGCAAATCAATATCTTTATTTCTTGGTTTTGTAATGATCCTGTTTAACGTTTTCTTCATGTCCATATTTCTTCAATTTTATTCTAAACATCTAATTTCATTTCATTTCGATCTTCCTCCGCTAATTTTGTCTTAAATAACCATTACAATATTTTATTTTCGAACTTTCTATATAAAGCATTCTCGACTCTACTTAAGTAGCTTAATTCTTAAATCTTCAACTATAAGACAGCCTCGAAAGTTGACGAATTAGCTGATTTCACAGAAACTAAGTAACATCAATGTGAGGCACATAAAATGACTTTCCTTATAGGACAATAAAGAAAGACAATACTGAACATTGAAACATCTTCACGCTCGGAGAATTGACGTTAAACTGACATTTTTGTTGCCAAAAAAGTAATTAAGGTACTTTATTCATTTCTTATTTAAACAAACTACCGAAATTAATAGTAAATATTCTGATAGGATTAAAATTAAATTAGACTATATTTTTTCTCTGCAGTAATAAGTTTGCTTATCAATTTTTTTATAATACGACCACCTGTCCTTTAATTTGATTTCCGGGTTTTCTCCTACTTCTCTAACTTATCATTTCCTCAGGTATGAAGGATAAATTATCTCTGCTCAGATACGAGCGATTAAAAAATATGAGTGAATTACCAGCTCAATACTGAAATTATTGTCATTAACATTTCCAAATTCCGCCGGTTGCATCAGTCCATTACAAAATTGATTTATTTTACGACATAAGGTAAAACAAGTGCCCTGTATAAAATCTTAGTTTTTCTTCCCTGTTCATTTGACTCAAGATTACAAGCGATCTGGAATAATTGTCACGGTATTCATCTTTAACGCATACCAATCTAATGCCCTTTTCGATACACAACAATAGCTCCTGGTGACTCATGATTAAATAACTTAGGATGAAACCTACGACATTAATTTCCCTTTGCTAAGTGTGACTTTTAATAAGGTTTTGCGTTGTTTAAAGACAATTATAAGCTTCATCTCGTCATATAGATTTCAGAGAAAGCCAAAATTAAAAGTTTTGCAAGATATATGAACGATTCGTTATTACTAGTGTAGTGCACTACTCCACTCTTCACCTCTGTGCCTTTTCTGCTGCAAAACACTTATCAAAGCAAAAGGCTTGTGCTGATACTGATGTTGGTGGTAGTTTTGGTAACAGTATAAAATACATACATATACATTTGTACGTGTACAATAGCCTAATAGTAGCATAGTAGTAACGAAGTAGTGTAATAAAAGGATGGACTGAATCTTTTGTGATATTTCTTTACTTGGTAAAACCAGCCTTCCTGTAGTAAAATAGTTCTGTCGTAGTTGGTTTTTGGATTATTCACTCTACTACTATAGTTTTTACTTTACTACTAGAGACTCTCAGATCATTTTATAGAACGGATACACATGCGCTTTTCCTTGATCTCATGATTCTTCTGATTGTGATGATGATGATGTTAATCATATCATGACGATGATGATGATGATGATGATGGTGATGCAAAGTTAAGTCTGCAATTGTGTATGACTCATTCCAAATAATGTATAAAGGTTGATGAAGTTGATGAATTGAGTCTAATCAAGGTATGAAATAAAATGATGAAATGAAATAAAACCCAAAGTTACATGGAATAAAACACCAAAGCGTATTATTATTGAGAAAGAACGAGATTCGTATTAGATGCAAACAGTATGAAGTTTAGCAAGTAAAAAAACCACATTATGCGATTATATATTAGGTAACTCAGCCTTTTATCATTATCATCCTCATCAAGTATTGACTACTGGATTTTTATAAATCTTTTTGTATGTATCTGAGGAAGATGCTTTATCAATCTGATTCTTTGTTTTATAACGTGACGGGATGGGATTTACACTGTGTGGTTGTATGTTTTATTATGAATGCCACGGATGATTATTAATGAATCGGCCAAACTGTTTATTTATCTCTTTCTTCGTCGCAGTATTTCAATAAAGTACAATTTGTCATGGTTTGATTGAGTGAATTCATTTTGTTGTGAATGTTTCATGTATGCATCTTTTAGTTAGAGTTGAATACACGCATTTGCATATGTAAACGCCTAATTGAAACATTTGTCCCTTTCATTAACTGCTTTGTTTTTCTGATGATGATACTGTGAAACAGGCGTAAAAAAAGTGAACCTTGAAAACTCCGAGAAGATTATTCCTAAATGTAGGTTCCAACACCCGATTTAGACAGTACGACAACACATCAAGAAATAATTGCGTTTCGTAAAGATTAGTGTTTTAAGTTGGACATGGCTCTGTCCGGAAGTAAAATATTTTAGAGCGCCTAGCACCTGTATAAAGAAATTGTTATGAAAACTGAATTCGATTTACAACTTTCGTTTTCATTTTATGTAAATAATAAAACAAAAATAGCTACGGTAGTGGGCAAAGGTTTAATTTGTATTAGCTTTCCTTTTCAATCAACTTAAAACGTATATTACTATTCAAAAAATTAATTATTTTTCGTCTCCTGAAGTTTTACTGTCGGTTAATTATCATCAGCATGCTTGCTTTTTATTATTTTTTTCATCAACTATTTACGCATACTGACAACTATTGTTTGTATTTTTATTTATTCGAACTCTAGTTATGTACATTTCTACGCAAGTCGGTGGTTAAATAACAAGTAGGAGACATTTATAATAATAATAATGTTTTCATTTTGCCTACGGTGGTACTGTTTCAATTAGTTTATATGCTAGCTCATGTTTTTTTCAACCATAGTTTGCGATGTTTCTGTTAAATTATTCAAGTGTTATCGTCCTAGCCGGAGCGTAATTATGACCGAAAATGGGTAACCGTCGAATGAACCAATGATCATCAGTGTCAATATTCATTAACAGTCTAGTATTGAAAGTAGGGAAAGTCCTAATGTTGGGAGTAACTGTTATTGAGTATATGACAAAATAACAGAGCAAGTGACAGAATCATGGGTGATACTGGTATACCACCTGGACCTCGAAGAACAAGTCTTCTGGAAGTCTCATACAGGATTTTGTCAATATAGGTTTCAATTAAGACTGACATGTACTCGACCAGCTATGTGGAAGTTATTGTAGAATTTCATAGGGAACAAACAGAAAAGTTAGAACACGCATAAAATGGATAGATTGACACCATCATTCACATAAAGTGGCCACAATTCACATACGAAGATTTTATAAAGCTTTGTGGAAGTTATTGTATTCCTGAACGAAAAAAATTGTTTAGCGTTTGGGTCGTAAAGCTGTGCCTTATCGTATTTTTTTGGATTTTTAGGCCTATAAAGTATTTTCTTTAGCGGTAGGTAAAGAAATTAGAAAGCCTCCCGGAATAAAAGCCTTCATATATCATTAACAGAAACAAATGCATATCTGAAGATTAGTGGTTCCACATGCCTAAACCTAAATTCGTACAAGAATCTTCGTCCTTGCATTCGGTGGAAATAAGAAAGGAAATGCCTATCTGTAGATTTTCAGACAATAAAGCCATTATTATTAATTAATAATGCAAATGGATTATTATACAAATTAATAATATTTGCATTTCGCTATAATAAAAAAAAAATAAAAAAAAACCACGGGCTTCTAACACGAATTATATTAGTAATACCTAGTTTCACCCGCTTTCCATCCTTAAGAATGTCAAATTGGTAAAGTTGTTCGGTATTGGAAGCCATTTTATTTTGAATTATTTATTTATTACTATATATTTATAATTATATATGTTTAATATATTATATATATAATTATATATATATTTATTCACTTTTAGACTTCAACAACACCTTTTCGTCATCTCAGGATTTCTCAAAAATCTAAAATTTTGGATGTTTTAAATATTAAATCTAATAATTTAGTTTAAAAAAGCATTTAAGTAAAGAGTGTTTTGAGAATTTTAAAAACTTTCCATTGAAATAAGAAGTAACACCAAACGCTCCGACAATACCCAATGCCCCATAATCCTTTATTGCAGGTTCGACACATTAACCCCCCCCCCCCCTGGGCGAGGTAACACGGTAGCAATCATTGTTATGTTTAACCAAAAAAATTTACAAAAATCGAAATAGCAACAACTTCATGGAATTAAGATTTCAAATCAAGTTTTCAATTTGCAAGTCATATTTTTCCCCATAGTAAAATTAATATTTAATCTCACTCAAAAACAAGACATTTGGCGAAAGTACAATTCTCTTGTACATGTAAAAAGCGAAATTCGTAAGATTAAAAATATCATTTACGCATAAAATAGAAGTAAAAATGGAAAGATCATCAAGGAATACTAAATTAGGAATATTATTTTCCACTCTACTTTTATATTCAATTTAACGCCTCGCATTGTTATGCTATCTCGATATTTTTGGAATTTAATGAACGAAATATAACAGACAAGAAGGTAAGTTACATATTTTAGACTACACTATTGTACATTGTACACATAGGTATCATATTATTACAGAAGTTCGCTTCGGCAGCTAACAGCTTACCTTTCATAAACAAGATCTTTCGCCTTTCAGTGTTCCAGCCTTCCAGCATAGCATCCCCAATCAAATACCGTTAACGATAGCGAACTGAATAGAAGAATAGAGGTTTTTAGCATTTTTGGATTATTTTAATATTTCTTATATTAATTGTACAACCATAACCTTTTAATGACCCATGCAAATATAACTATTTTTTAGATTTGAGATTCTTGGATCCTGAAGTTCAGGTTTCAATCTGCTAAGTTTTATATGCAAATACTGACACTAGATGTGCATTCCGTCTACCTAAAACGTTTTGGCTCTTTTGATTGTTTCCTTATCATGCACAACAATCTCTAATTTTATCCTTTTATGTCTTATTTAAGTCTTCACAGAAAGTCCTAACTAGAAACGCAACGTTTTTGCCACAGAGAATTAAATATTTTGGTTTGGTGACCGGTTTATGAAGTAGCAAATCAGTTTTCGTGACCAATAATGAAATTATCCTTAATCTACTTTATAATTACAGAACTCATAATGTGCTGGCATGATCGTTAACCATCAAAAAACTTGCTCTAATTACGTTTATCTGGCTGTTAATGTCCGTCTACTCTACTAAAGAAACCTCTATTGCAGAAAAATGAACTAAATGATACAATTTATTTACATGAGATTATGCGCCAGGTGTATGAATATGAAATCGTAAATTATGTGTACGTACCCATTAATCAATGCAGAATGAAGGATGCGATAATAATTAAGCATATACGAAAGAACTTTAAACTTTTGGTTTCAGGACCACGTCCGACCAAATTCATTCGGTTTATTACAGATTTATATCAAGCTATTGAATGTATCGGACATCATTTCATGTATGAAACACCACGCGATGATTTTGCCAATTTATTACAATTACAAGATTTTGTTTCATTCTTCGTCAGATTCTGCTTCAGATTCATTAGTCTCTTGCAGGATTAAAAGCCATTGGTTAACTTGAAAGAGAGCTTGACCTTTTCCAGGGAAATCGTCTCGAATATCTTCCTTCCATTTCAAAAAAGCATCTTCTTCGATGATGTCCAACTCATACAGGTTCATGAACCAACGGAGGAGGACCACTGATGAGTTAAGAAAGAAAGTCATACGGTTAAAACAATTTGTCACGTAAAACATGTTCCTAGTTTGCAAAACAAAAGATTTGCAATACGATAAGAAACTTATCTATGTGGTTACCTTTCGGGGAGTTCATTGCAAACCAGGCGGCCTGGAGAGCATAAATGGCAATGACTTGAAGGTCTACGTGATCGTGTAAATATTCGGAGAAAATTGGTTTGAACTTTTGAAGGTACTCCTTCTCCTTTTCTTTCACCAATTTCTCGTTCACTTGGGAGGAACTTTCTTCTGTTTCTATGTTTTTCAAAGCTTCCTAAAAGTCGAATATATATAAATTAAATTTTAAAAAGTACCCAGGACAAACATTCTATTGTAGTTTATAATACGATAATTTATTTCTATGCTAAAAATTTAGAATTGATGAAAGAAGTATACAAACTTTTTTACTTACCGCATAGACGTATTTAAAAACAACCGTCATAAGGGCGCTGATAAATCCTTGGGAGCAATGATATGTTGAGTCCACATTTTGCTTGATCCAAGCGCAGAAGTCCCGTGGGTCTGAACTTCCCTGAAATAGTACAATAAATATGTTATTCACCTACATCCAACAGTGTCTACTAACTGTAAATTATGGTAATGAAGTCGAAATTATTTACTAACAAATATTATACGAAAAGCCATACAACGAGTATATTAACATTTCAAATTCATACCTGCAGTTGTTTCGACATGTCTTGTTGGATTTTCAACAATGGGAAAAGGAATGACAATTCTCGCTCCTCCAGGATTTCTGTCAATCGGTCTTTGGTCCGGTCAGTTTTAGGTAGCGTACTTAAGAGGTTAACCTGAAAAGAAGCAGAAATTCAATGACCGGGTCATCACAAGTTTCCGAATCCAAATATACACTACATTCGTATATTGCCCTGTACATGATAAACGATAAGTGATATGATCCATTTGCCCATAACTTACCTTGCTTTCATCAAAGAGCCGGCAAAGCTTAACCTTTTCCATACTTTTTCCGAGTTGCTGAAGTACCAGGAGCAAAAATGGGTAGTGTTTGCCGTCATCAGTACATTCGGCGATTTCAGACAGCGTCATAACTCCTTGGTCAACAGAGCGAGCAGCAAATGCGGCGACATACGTTTTAATGCGCGGTATGTCCGCTTCTAACTCTCCCATTACCTCAAGAGTGTTTCGGAAGCAGTCAATAAAATGAGAATGACTGACGAATTCTTCTTCCACCAAACGCATTATCAGGCCAAAAAGAAGTGCCCGTTGAGTTTCTAAATAAAACATTTCTTTGTATTTTCAACCCTGCCCTAAATTATACATAAGTCGAAACTAATAATGTCCATATCGTTTTTCTAACCAGCTCGATCCATGGCTTTGTTGAGGATAGAAGTCAGTACATCGGAGTAATACTTCTCTTGAATTTTCATTTCTTTCAGAGAATCCACTCCAGCCTGTACATTTTCATTATTGCACACATCCTCAACAACCTCGCTCACTTTTTTCAAAAGATCTTCTTTATCCATTCCCTAAAATTGAATTCATATTTACATAAAAAATTTTACTGCAATACTTTGTAATTCTATCTAGTATCATCTTCTTAGTCCAAACACTTCCTTAAGATTAAATTACCTTGTCCTTTTTCTTTCTTTCCATGGAATTTTTGTTTACTTCTGGAGAAATAGTTTCAGGGATTGGGACAATCGGTGGATGTGGAGGTGACGGCTGATTGAGTCTGCCGTGGTCATTCATTGGAGGTCCAAATGCGTTCACTTTAAATGGAGCCGGTGGCATCCTTTTCATTATTGAACTCGGAGGTGGTCGAAGAGATAGTTCGTCGTTTGAGGCATTCTGAGGCATATGGTTTGTCGAGTTACCAACAGGATACATTTGAGTTTGTTTCATGAACCTGGGTGCGACAGGAGCCTTTTCATATCCTATGAAGAGAAACAGCTCATGTAGTGAAACATTGTGGCGCACAAGATAAAAAAAACGCTGTAGTGTGGAAATTGGAAGATTTTCCTAACTGAAGAGACTACACTTGCAATTCGTGGAAGATCGTGGACAAATTCACATAAATAAACATAAATAATTTTTAACTCTTTAATGCTTACCATTATTAGTATTCATGGGACCTCCTCCCATATGATTATTTCTTGCTGCATGATGGTGGATCTGCTGATTTTGATATTCATATTGATTTGGAGCATGATTCATCTTATTATTTTTTTGGTGGTGGTTCATCAATGGATTAGTTCCAGTTGACATGTTATTTGGTATGCCATTGTAGTTCCGTACTCCACCTGAAGGTCTGTAGTGGTTGTGATTATTATGATGGTTATGTGGAATCATATGATGATGATATCCATTGCTATCAACTCTGCAAAGTAATTTATAAACACGAAATTAAAATCCCAGCAACAAATGATTTTTTAACCCTGAACATAATTGAGGCTTTTACCCCATAGGTTTCTCCCCTGGAGTGATAACACCAGGACCAGTGCCCAAACTGGTCATGGAAAGTGGAACGGGAGCGAACACATCCTCCATTCCTCTTCGATTCTTTTTCTGGCCGAGCAACCTGCCATTCCGTCTGGGATCTGAAAATTGATGTAAAACTATCATTCAGTACTCTGGAGTAAGTCGTTTGAAACACTTAACCTGCGTGAAGTAAGACTCACCAATCTGAAGATATCGAAAATCATCAGCAGGATTCTTTGAAGGATCCAAGATACCCAGCTCATCGTTAGCCTCTCTCCGAATTTCCTGAATAGGTTTCGGACTTTCTTTCAAGGATGTGGTCTGACGCGGAACCCAACTGTTCTCGCGCAGTTCAATTACATCCTGCAACATAAATCGAATCCTGGCAGGAAGTTTGTCATAAATAGACAGTTCTTTCATGCGAGTGAAGTACTGATCCATCAAGTATTTTCCTTTGTCATTGTCTAATAAATGCCCGCATGTTCTCATTATCTGACACAGGCACTCCAAGTCTTCCGCCTTCGTTTTCTTGACGAGCTCCTCGCAGCATTTGTGTAAGATCGAATGCGTGAGCATCTCAAGCTTCCCAAGCTCACCAATGAATTTGATATTTCCAAGCATCTTGCGTTTGACCAAGTGCTTCTCTTCCTCTTCATCCGGGGTGAGACGATCTGTTCGCTGGTCATAAAAGGCTGAGGCGCGAGCTCTGTTTGTGTATTCATCTTGACACTTATTTACCAAGAGTCGGCGAAAAGTTGTTGCACTGTCTGGGTTTGGAGGGTCGAAATTTGGAACTTTCTTTGATAGTTTCTTACATAGCTGAGCGTACATAGACACGTACTTGGGCTCTTGCAGGGCTTTTTCGAATATCTGTAAACGTAACAACCCACCGGAACAATAATTTTAAATATTCTTGTAATGAAAAATTTATTAAGTATCGACATCCTCAGAATTCTTACCAGAAGGATAACACCTTTTAGAAGTCCAGGTGAATCCAAGCCAATTCCGATGAGTTCATCACTTAAGCGATCGAAGGTTTGTGGAGTAAGTTTGTTAAGAATTCCGCGAACCTGAAAAACAAAACAGTAATTATGACATGACTTGACAACCAAAGCCAACGCAAATCTAGCAGTATACGACTACAGATAAGTCCGTCCTGCAGTTTATTAAGATTTCAGCTTCTAAAAGCATAATTTATACTGTCTAAGTACTTACTTTCCTGAATTTAACATCATCGCAGCTTTCTGGAAGTGCATCTCGTTTAAAAGCAGAAGGAGGAATCCATTTATCACTCTTGCTGGATTGGGAACGCTGCTCGTCCCTAATTTAAAAAACCATATTGTGTATAGTACTCGAGTATTTTAACTTTAATGACATCTTTTTCTTTTAATTCTAGGTAAAATGGCTCTGGTTTCTTACCTGCCTCCTAAACCACGAGAAGCACCTCCGATTACTTTCGGCCCGTCCGTTGTTGGTTTCTTATACGAAAATGAGGAAGAATTAAGTGGGTGGGACACTCTCTCAGTTGATGTTTTAATGATGCCTGAGCGTTGTATTATACTCTTTCCTTTAGCGTCTCGAAGCAGTACTGAAAATTTCGAAACATAAACAAGGTAAACATTACGGAAATAAAATTGAAGCAGTAAAGTGTCTATTTAAGTTCTAAATTTAACGGTGACGAATATAAAACAACCGTGCAAATACTACTTATATGTACTAGTGACTCGGGTCATCGACCATCAATTAGCTACAATAAATTTCATAAGAAAAACATTAATTAATGCAGGTCAGACGTTTTGCTTCCCTTCTAAGAGTCACCGCACTCTTCAGCAATTGTAATTTAAGATTGGAATTTAGAGTGATTTATATAACCACGTTTTGCACACTTCACTTCTTCTTATTCTTAAGTTAGCCAAGCTTTGTGTAATTGTACCAAATCAATTTGGGCACAACTCCAAACTCAAGCTGATGTGTGGTACACAAATACACTAAAAATTCATAGTCAATGTCAATGGCGTGTCATTTGCTTACCTTCTGGAACTTTTTCCACGAGATACACCATAAAACCGACTTATGAAGACTGGTTCCCAAAAAATTGATATCTGCAAATAAAATACAAAACACAAATTCAGTATAAGTTGCAAAATATTTCAACCCTACCAAATCCCGACATTCACCTTGATTTTAAGATGCTTTACAAATTTTATATGAATGAAGCCAGTCGGCAATCACTAATTATCAATGGAACCAATCTTGCATGTAACTGTGTCTTACTCTTAAAAGGTTGAGACAAGACTCTTACGTTTCACGCAAACTAAACCAATCTTGCATAAAATACCAAAGGCAACAACTACTTCCGTTCTCAATTGGCAATTAAACCCTGCACATCATTTTAACTTATTGAGTTTTTACAGATAAATGTACGAATCGTACAGCTTACACTAATTCTCTAATTCCTAATTATCTGGCTTTTACTTTATCCGTTTAACCACCTAGGTTCGACAGTAACATAAGCAGACGCACTGAAAATTTCAGATTCCAGACGTAGATAAAAAGTACATACCTATATACACCCCTATAGTGTATTACACAAGGAGTATCAATTCTATGATCCCAACCTCAACAAGTTTAAGATTAGCCAAATGTCCTAACAAAGAAACTGAAAAGCCACAGCGAGAGAAGCTTAGGAACAAAGGTTCAACAAAACCCCCGAATAAGAATTGCATACAGGAACTTTACTAAACGCAAACCCAAGTTCAGTAGGTTATATTAAGAAAATGCAAAAACGCAAAATCTTCAAGAATTTTAAACAGCTCAAGTGTCAAAGAGATCAACTGACAATTTGAACTGTCAATGTGTTAATGCTATACTATTTTGCAACTACCAGGCATGCATAAACCTATGCCAATCGGTTTCTGAGCGTCTTTAGTCTTTCTCTTAGCCGCTGTATAAATTAAAATGTATATTATGAATTAAGATATGTCTAGCAAAGTAAAAGTGACCACCCTGCAAGAGACAGAATGTAGTTTCTTCGTCTGTCTTCTAAAATGCACAAATGCAGTCACACAGGTATAACATTATCGGCATTTGAACAAGTAGAATACTAATGCTCGGTAATAATGCTCACTTACTAAACTAAAACCTAACCAAACTTTAAACTAATAGTACTTTACTATAAGACAATCCTTATGATGACAAAGAATGTAATATGAGGGGATGACGCATGACGTAGCCAAATAACGGTAATTTGAATCGAAAGCACGGCATGCATGCTTGATGGATGCATGCATGCAGTTGAAAGAACAACTTATTACAACTTATAAATGTGGCTTATGTTTAACTGGGGGGAATTTCTACCGTGTTTTATTCTTATCATCACTATGTAATGTCTAATAATAATAGAAGCCGTAAGCTTGGCGAAAATCTTCAGAGCATACACAAGGTACCGTGCAAGAAACCTTGTCTCTATACTACTCTTTGACCGTGGGAACAACGCAGTTAACACAAAAAAATACAACACAGCATTTAAATCACAATGGGATCTCCAATTTCTCAAAGAAACTGATAACCTATCCAACAATTAAAGAACCATGAACATATTTCTTTTGTAAAATTCAATTAATGCATACTTAAAGAATACTATGAGCATCTCCTCTCCAGAGAATTAACCATGTTATGGCTTACAAATTGTTTTTCATTTGCTTGATATTTATCTATAAAAGTTCAATGTGCAGAAAGAAACTAAAAGGACCAACTACTGGATGAAGTTCAAAACTCAATAGTCTCGTAGTAACCCTTAGATAATTTTCATAAATTTTAAATAAAATTATTTGCAAATGAAACCTAATTAGCATTGCTAACATCACAACTCATGGACCTTAGCACTTGCAAGAGCAGAGGTTAAGCTTATGAAGCCTAAAAGTCTAGTTCATTAATCTAGAAAGTGAAAAAAAATCTGAACATTTTTACTTATGACATTTAAAACACCCTATTATATTAAACTGTTGAACTCCTTCAATTTAAAAAAAAGGAGCAAGCAAGAGAAATTCTTCCACTAATAAATATTATAATTTATAACTATAACATCCGCAAATACGCATTGCTATTGGCTTAGCTTTAACTATAAACAAAGTTAAACTAAACATTCAATTCAAAGTAAAACCTTTTGCCTTGATATTATTGAGAAACCCTAAACAAAACGAGACTACAGACTACATAATGAATTAGATACTACTGCGTAATTATTCATCCTGTACCATTGCAATTCTGTAAGATAGTACAACACAAGCAGCAGTATTGCATTGTGTGGATGAACAAAAAAAACAAGGCAGAGAGGAAACAAGCTAGAAACCAGTATAACATACATGACTATGCCATTAATGCCATATTTAAACTCTATCGTATCTTCGTATCTTTTAGAGTTGTCGACTTTGTCACAGCAAAGATGATTTTGTCAACTTGCATGATGTCGAAGCTACTTGATATTAAGTATGATGCATCATGCATGCAACGATAACATTATGGTCTACTAACAGCTTAAGATCAACATGGTTCCCACGATTTTTATTTCTTCAAAATTGATAAGCGCTGCATTATCGGAAAAGTTTTACTTATTCACCATACTCATGCTATGAACAATCAGCGAACAAAGAAAAAACTGTTTTCGCTAGCAAGTTCGAATTTGTAACTATTGCTAAAGTGTACGCATGAAATAACAGAATTATTCACGTTGCTGTAGGCCTGTAGGCAGTAAATTCACATTCACGCGTATTAGCTAACGAGTGAGCGACCGATTGCTCTATCTGAAGAAGAATTGCAAAATTGGATTTCAGTAGCAATGACACGTGACAATAATTAAAAATTAATCCTTTATTTTGAGGCATTTGTGTTATACATGTAAAACGTCATCCATGCCTTGCATTCATGGTTCATGTAATGTCCTTTTATATTACGACCAGTGAGATTACAGATTATGATATAGATGAACAATGTGCAATAAGCCAGGATAACAAATGATTCAGAACTCATTCCTTCATCAGTTAATACATTTACTTCTCATTGGATATGCAACAAAAATTATTACGTCTATAGATCTGTTTTTTAAGTAAAAACTAATTATGATTCATCATTTATGAATAGCCTAGCCTGTAACTAAAGCAGTAATATAATGATGTCATTAATTTAGTCGAATACTTGATTTGATAGCATGGATTTTTTTTTAGATATTTGTTTTTGGTTTTACTATCAGTGCCTCTAATACATAAATACTTTGTACTTAATGTACAGTGTATTAACCCATGTTAATAATATCGATGAACTTACACATTTGCTAATGATGTGTACCTTACACCGCTAATCCTTGACATACCTGACTACCTAACTATCTACTATCAGGTGAGGATGACTGGTCGACTTGTGCACTGTATGCATATGTTATGCGACATTAAACACATGACCCACCAACTAAATATGATGCTTATTTTATTAATTTACAGCCCTGCGAGATGCACCTATGTGCTATGGCTTCTGACATTTAAGCATGCATGAATGCGGAATGTTGAATGTGGAATCAGGAATGGCGAATCTAAATTAATTAGTAAACATTTCAAGCTCTGATGGTTGACGGTAAAATGCAAAAACGCATTTTTCCAAATGCATGTGAAATGCTAAAGCCCATGTGCCATGCCTTATATCGTAAATCATGTCATGGACTATTGATTATAAGTACAATGTTGAATGTAAAACATCACTTACTAGAAGAGTGGGGGTGGTTTTTGTTGTTTGTGGTGTCGCCCGTTAGCAGACAAACAGACCAGCAAGTAAATGCAGGTAGTTCAAATTAAGCAAAAACTTAAAATCTCTTTTTGAAGAAGGATGTAATTCGGATGTAGGTTCTGTGTTGGGAACACTTCCGTTTCGTTGTTCGTCTTTCAATGTAAATAGGCTTGGGTTGAGTTCAGCTTCTTTCCTTGATCCCCTGCTGATTCTATTGAATGTGGAGTGCAGTGTCAAGTGCGTCAACACTTACACAATCACTGATGATCAATTAATTTCGCGAATGTCAAACGTGGAAATGATTTTTTTTATTCTTTTTGTTTTAAACCTTTGAGTTTATTTCCGTTTAAAAACTCTCGTCCCCACCAAACGTTACGAAGAAGGTGTAATTCTCAATCACCCAAAAATTGATTATGACAGTAGTCAATTAAACCACAACCGATGAACAAAATTGATTTCGATTTTATAAAAAAAATCTAGGATCTATCAGAGGAGACCAAATACTTCTAATGTTCTTATCAAATCACCCTTCTTGTCAAGAGTTCTTCAATCCTCAAATCACCGTTCCACACTTCAAACTTCAAAACTTCTATACTTAAAAAATAAGAACATACAAAATTTACTTTTAAACACTTATCCCTCAACCTTCTTACCAAAAAAATTAATAACGATATTTTAAACGATTTCTTTTGTCTTTGTAAAAGTCTGAAGTCTGTACCTTGGCTTTAGTACATGTGTACTGGTTAGAGTAAGCAATTCGACAATGTGTCTTTGTTCCTGTGTTGTAGCTAACTGCTGTGAATGATTCTGAGTATATTTCTAATTTTTAAGTATAATTAAACGTAATAAATTAATGCGGTTGAAAAAAATAGCTGACAACTAGTTTAGTTGAAAAGTTCCAAAAATGTACCAAACGGGTAAAAAAATGTTACGAGGTTAATTATTGAAATAACTTGAAAAAATTAGTAATAAATGTAGTGAAAAAAGTGTAAAAACTCTGGTTGTATTTGATTACGGTATAAAATTGAGTAAAAATCGTTTTTTTGTGTTTTATCTTTAGATTCTCGTTACTCAATTGTTGTGTGAGTAGTGCAACAAGAATGCAATGTAAATGCAAGTCTCAAGTTGGAGTTCCAAGAAGAGAGCAAGAAGAAAGGAAGATAAAATAGTAGTCAAATGGTTGGTGGTGGTGGTGGTCGTCGTGTTATATAGAATAGCTAGGGTAGTAACCAGTGGTGGTGGTGGTCGTCCTAGTGTTTTAGTCAGTCAGTCAAGTACTTTTGAATTTAATTTTTTTTTATATATTTCCAAGAAGAAGAAAAGAAGAAGCGTACGCAGTCACCACTACTTTGTAGTATATTCCAATCCGTTTAGAGCCTTCGTCTTTTTCTTTCGTTCCAAGTTGGTCTGGTGATGTCTCACTCGTCTCAACTCCGAGTTAAAAGTAACTGTGTTTCACGAAAAGACAGACGACGAGACCTACAAAACCAACTGTGGTGGCACGAGGGGGAGAATTTGTGGGACGTGGGTCCCTTGGCCCCCTTAGTAAGTTGTATGGGGTTGAAAATAATAGGGTTGGATTTACTACTGATCCTTAGCCTTCAGTCGTTTTTGTAAAGCTTAAGTAAAAACGTTTTACTACGTTTGAGGGTAATCGGAAAACACAGCATAGGACTGGAAGAAGTAGGACGGAATAAAAGGGATGGGGAAAAATAGGACTGAAAGAAGTAGGATGGAAAATAAATAGGATAGGAAAAAATACGGCTGGAAGAAGTAGGACAGAATAAATAGGATAGGAAAATATAGGATAAAGAAAACATAGGATGATGAAGACGTAAGTCAGGATATAATAGGAACGTTTATGTAAGTGTAGAGTTATTGAATTTATACTGCCGTACCCTAAAAGGTCCTGTTTTTCTGGGTGAGCTACGGGAATTGGGTCTCTATGATTCTGCTTGTCGAAATACCTTGGGAAGGGCAACGTGAGATATACCTCGTGCCTCGTGTTAACCGCATAAACAAAATTCCCGTAGCCCACCCAAAAAAGAGGACTTTTTAGTGTATGGGAGTATACTAGTCAAAATTTACAACTAGGAGTTAAAATTTTCATTAAAATTTTCGTTGATCAGATTGAACAACCCCCAGCCCCCAACTCATTTACTATCAAGTCATCTACAAAATGAGATTCAGCAAGTAGTGGACTTGTGTAATTGTCCTATTTTTCCTCATTCTATTTTTTCCTATCCGATATCTTCCGTTTTTTCCTATCCTATTTTTTCCTATCCGATATCTTCCGTTTTTTCCTATCCTATTTTTTCCTATCCGATATCTTCCGTTTTTTCCTATCCTATTTTTTCCTTCAATCCATTTTAGTATCGAAATTTTTTGTAAATTGTCACTCAATATGGGATATTTCCACTGGACAGATACTTAATTAGTTACTAAGACAAATTAATTTTTTACTCGAGTTTAGCACTAGAGCCCATTGTTTGCTTGCTATAATACTAGGATACTTACGCCCATTCTTCATTCAAGAAATGGCGCTTTTGAATGCAGGTGAAGCCAAGGGGAGTGAGTTGCCAACCAGAATAAAGGACAATTTACTTTACTACATTAAGCTATAGATATAGAAGCGGATGAAAGAGAATCCTCCTCCTATAGTGGCTGCTACTCCTCTTTATTCCTATGCCTTTGAAGCCTCTCTAGACGCGCATTAGAATAATATTGGTCTGGTAGACTAGACTCCTAAATACTCTAGAGAGTCTCTAGAACAGTCTTTCCCTATAGGGGAAATCTTCTTTGTTCCTAACACCAGCATCGGCATCGACCTCCAAAACCATCCATCTACTACGTTCCCTTCAAACTTGAAAAAGTGGCTGAAAGCGTTCTAATGCAGTTTATGCATCTCGTATTATGTCGGTGGTGGTCACTTATTAGAGGGCTACGGCTACTTCTACACAGTCTAAATAGCATGCACAGATAATGTGTTTTGGTGTGTGGTACGGGTTTTTGGTTAGTTATTGAAATGCTCGATAAATGAACTGAAAATACGAAATAGAAGTGAGCAAGAGCATCTCCTCCCAAAAAATGCAATAATCCTACCTTCTTGGGATCAACGACTTCTTCTTCCTCCCTAAAAGCTTCCTTTTTACTTGCTCTCTCACCTCACCTTTCTTTCCTTTTAAAACTATTTAAATAAAAAATATTGATGAATGAATGATGATGTGTGCATTATAATAATACAAATAGTGTCATGTCCTGTAGTCTGCTGGCACAACAGAAGTAATCGATGATGATGATGGTTTAAAAGTAGTCCTGACTCAAATCAGATTAATACTTACTACTCCTTCTACACGTATGTATGTAGAGGTTCAATATTGAATCTAACACGTATGAATGGTATATTATTGTAGTGGTTAGCAGAATTAGCAGTTTTTTATCCGTTAATAAAACTGTCTGACCCTCACCATTTTTTGCGAATGAGTCTTTATATAACCTGATTAAGGAGGTCAGACTTAAAATTAGTTAGGAGGGGAGTTAGATTTGAAGAGTGTTTTTTAAAGTAGGAAAGTATTTCCATGAAGAGATGTTATATGTATAATAAAAATAATTTTTCCTACCCTAAAGGGCCTAAACGTAGATTCAATATTGAACCTGTACATGAAATGTGCCTTAATGTGGCTTTGGAGCATGTTTAAATGTATTGGGGTTGAGCATTTGAGATTCTGATGTGTCTGATATTTTCTAGAAATGAAATGATGGGGGAACAAAGTACTTTATTCTGAAAATGAAATGAAGAAATGCTTGTTTTGTTAGTAAGTACTATATAGTACAACTAGATCTTATCAAAGTGTTTTTATATTTTTTTTAGAAAAGTAAATCCAGCTCTGATTTTGTCTCTGATGTCATACACCTACTATATATGTATGTAATTCTGACTTTGACAGTTTAGAATAAATACATGAAATTTAATCGTTTAGAAGAAATAGGATTGAGAAATATCGAGGCTATCTATTTCTACCTCAAGGCTAGAGTCAGAAGTCACTAAAAAGAAAAAAGTAATAAAATATTGTTAATATTATATTCCCTCGCCGGATGAATCTATGTTGTAAGACATGATTTCTAGGAAAACAGATTTCTAATCTGCTCTGCTTTTTTGTTGTTCAGTATCGAGAAAATAAATAAACTACATTTACCTTTGCCCTTTTCTTAGATATGTCATTCAAGCTTTATCTACGTCGTCACCCTCACCCTTAATATTGATTAAAGATATCATATTCGACAAACATCATAAATAACAAATAATGGGGTTAGCTTAATTTCTAGCAAAAAAGTCATGAATTTGAGATGCCTCATGCCCTCGGTTATTGTAGTAGGACAAAACGTATACACATTATATTACGTAAAGGGAATAATTATCCATGATAACATGGTCCCCATCAATTATCTTGTTTACAGATGAATACATATTATATTTAGGTATCCGTGTTTTATTTTTTACGAGACTCGAGTCACCACCGTCATGTCATTGTAAACGTGATAATGACTGATTTGATATTTAACTACGAAAGAAGAGATGAGACTGCATGACATCAGCTTAGGCCGAAGGTTAGCATATTTGGCATTAAATTGTTTACCACTTTAACTTTTAATAGCTTCCCCAAGTCAAGAGTTATCAAGAGTCATCAAAACTCAAAACTCTTAAACCTTTCTTTTTTATTAGGATTTGACTAGTAAAAATTGTTTTTTACTAGTCAACTACTATATTTATGTAGTAGGCAGAGTTTCGGTTTGAGACTTGGGCTAGTTTTACGTTACTTGACTTGAATCTGAATGCATGGTTGGATGGAAGTTGTTGAATATGAAATCACTTTTAGCAACTTCATTCCTTTGTAAATATATTCGTGTGTATATTTGCATTTTATCTTTAAATGAACATGCAGATCATTTCATGGATGAATGTAGCAGCTCAAGTGCTTCTATTTACCAAAACCACTTGAGACTGGAGCAGGATGTTTATGTTTCATGTCAACAACCTTGTAGAAGTATTATTAGTCATTGATGATGATGATGATCATGCTTAATGTTGTTATTGTGTAGTTAAGTTGGAAAGAAGTTAATGAATTGAATTAAAAACTCAAAGTCTAAACAGCCTCAACTTCTCAACAACATAAGAATTATTTATCTGTCAGACAGACACTACTATAGAAAGATAGATTCAGTATTGAAACCTTCCATTTGAAATGTAATAGAAAGACCATGTTTTATGATATAGTGTCAGCATTCAACAGTGTACAAAAGCATGGAAAATTAGAGGGTGGAACCCACTAACAGAATTATTTAAGGATGGAACATAAAGTTTATGACATGGTTATGGGGAATAGTTCATAAATATTGGTATTTAGCTTGGATGAAATTTTAACTAACTTGACGTCAAGTTTCAGGATGCTTTGGGGTACTTTCCAAGCCTTTGGAGTTAACCTTGAACGATGATTGGTACAATGAAAAATAGGAATGAGTCTTTTCAACAATACTCACAATTTTAGGGTCCAAGCAGTCCCTTCATAAATGATTTACAAGGTGTTAGTCACTTGTTACATATCAGTTAAAATTTCATCCCAGCTTAGCAACCTCAATTATGAACACTCCAGGACATGAACTATTTCCAGATTGTATTGTGTTATGAGTGTTTGAATGATAAAACTGCCATTAACAATTTACAAATTGATGTAAATTGGTGCTTTTTTAATGCTGAGCTCAGTAAACAACTTTTAAACAAAATAAAAGCAGACGGTAATTTTAATTTTATATTGAACTGAAATTCATAAAAATACTCATACACACAGTTATTCATTTCCGTAAATACTGCTGCGACGATTGTATAACAAAGAAAGAAAAATGAGTACGTTGAGACTTGTCCCAGTTTTAGTTGACTCCGTCCATTCAGTAACAAAAAAGTATTGCTTAAATTTCAAGATTCTCAGGCAGATAATTCGTTGTACATGTTTCGATGTCTTGAAGATCCATCTCATTTCATTCCTCCATTATATCTGGCTTTCATATTATTTTTATAGTCTTTCAGGAACTCGACTTGTCGTATCTATTTGCACTGACTGGTGATGAAAATAACCTAAGCTTATGTCTTATTTCTTGCATATAATTTAAGATAAGGCTTCTAAAAGTGCTTTATTGGGTGGAAATAGTCAATATTTATTGTAGTTCGTAGTTTCTTTCTCATACTTTAATTTCAATTTAGACCAACTCCCCCTTTTGCGTCTATTAATTGGTATTGTAATTAGAAAAATGTAAATGCAGTCAGTAAAAAATAAGGCCAAGAAATAATAAGGCATCTAATTCCAACTCCAGAATTTTCTAATTTCTGAATCAAATGCACGTATGAAAACAAGTAGTAACTAGATTTTCGAAGAAACCTTAAACGTGTCAACTTTCAATATTTTTACAAAACATTTAGGCCAGATATTCTGTAATCCTAAATGGTTCTGAATAGCAAATAGAACTCACAAATTTGAATTGATAAACCCTAGATTTATAGATTCTAGGCTTTCAAAATTTGAGAATCAATCATTCTACAAAAGATTTCAGAATGAATAATTTTTTTTAAAGTTTTCCTTGTCACTCATTTTGATCTGAATGACAGTCCTTGAAATTATTTTTCAGAACTTTACTGCTGACTGTATTGAAATAAAATTTCCATACTGGTTTGAAGTACAGAAAAATACATATTTTTAGATGGCATCTCACTTATATTATAATATACCAATCAATCTCTTGAATTTCGATTTGATCTCGACACGTTTTCTTTCTTCCCAGTCTCAAATCAAAAACCATTGTCATTTGAGAAGTTTGTAAGTTTAGATTTCGGATGCCATGATTTATAAAAATTACGTAACAAAAAATGCTAACTAGTTTCAAATTTTATATTGCTTTAAATCTCCAACTTTGACGTTTATATTTTAAATTTTATAAATTAATGCTCTTTTGTTAGAATTAAAGTATTCAAAAATTTCCATACGCTATATTTGATTCTTGGCGATAAAACTTTTAGTGAAAAAAATGCACAAACAATTGCTTAATGTTACCGAATTGTAAGTTCATGTATAAACTGCATTTACAATGAATTTTACAAATATTGACATGCAATACCACATCAATAGGTGATATCGAGGAACCAGGTCACTAATACTGACTGAAAATGAGATGACTTAAAAAATTCAGTAAATATGCCCATTGCTCTTTTCATTTGGGATCAAAGCTGAGATTCATATTCACATAATTTGTGCAATACGTATTTTGCCTCAAATTAGCTGTAAGAAGCTGGATGCGGGATTGATTTCCGGAAATTATGCAAATATTATTAATATTATATTGGGTACGGGTATTTCGTAATTTATTATTATTTATTGATGAGATGAGAGAGATTAGAGGTTGGTTGGGATCCTATTTAGAAAGACCAGCCTGTCGCATCCGCTTTTTACAGCCAATCTGACGGCAATTTAAGTCCATTGGTAAAATGCTGACATATATATTGATACTTGATACATGATACAAACCTGCCCGCAAAGAGATCATTCTGAAGTGCCATTATTAAAAACACATGGCTTACCTCATGTACGCTTATTAAGAGCGGCTTATTGACTCGTTGCAGGCAAGGTATATTTCTCAAATCTTTTTATGTCACATGAGTGAAGTTCTTTTAAACAGGACAAATGATTCCTATTGACCTAGTACAGTTACTAAAAGCTAGACTATTTGATATTATTAATATTTTGTAGTTCTCCTGCTTCCTTGAGTATTAAGTTGCATTAAGCCTCAACCACCCTTGATGGTCAAGACGGCTCTGGAGCTGCAACACCTCTTTCAGCCATATTCAGTAGTCCTTGAAATTCATGTTCCAATACATGACGGGCCTGCAAAATAGCAACAAAGACAGTTTTCTATGAGTTTAAATATTTAAATAATATAACTTATAGGGTAAGCCGTCTCGAAATGCGTTGCTTTTTTTCAATTTCTGAAACATAATTAAAGCGTACCTGAGTGTTCTGAGTTGGTACTTGCAATGCTAAAGCCATAGTATTTGGGTCAAATGTATCATCCAATGCAATAAGTGCACCATGGACCCCTGATTCTTGAAGATTCATGGCGTATTCCTAAATTAAGATGGAAAAATTTTTGTATCTCCTAAAGTATAAAGGCAATTTGAAAATCCAAGAACTACTAATACCTTGAGACCGATGGATTGAACCCATTTCATAACCCTGTCATTAGACCACACCAATAAATCAATATTCTCATTTTCACAAGCTCTTCTCCTCTCCTCTAGCATTTTTCGGTCATAATTGAGCCTTTTCAAGCAAACTATTCCGAAATGAAGACTATTCCTGGAATGAAACAACAAAAAAATGCAATATTATTAAACATAATGTTATTAATTAAAATGTGTTGTTTGTGTTTGTATCCACCAGAAAACTATAAGATTTTTCCATTCATACCTATGATTTGCATCGTGCATTTTGAGTTGGGTCCTTAAGTCTTTCTTCGTTAAATGGTCAAGCATTCTTGCATCAACTAAACATTCCATAAAAGTTGTTCTATATTGTGGTAATCCCAAAGATGGAAGCCAATAGTTTCCTATCCACTCGTGATTCATATCCCCAAAAGCAAGGTGTGCAACTCTAGACGCTGTGGGAGCAGAAGGGCTGGTAAGGGAAACCATTTCTTGAATAGCCAATCTTAATTTCAGACGATGTAATGGATTACTAGAATAAAAATTAAACATTATTAACAACTTATACACTTTTTAAATATTTAAATACTACTCACAAAATCTCATTATAATTACCTAATTCCGATTTCTCGTTGAATTTCAGTATCACTCAGCGCACTCATAATTGCTCCGGACTTAACATTCGCCCTGCAGGCAGCTACATACCACGCAGGCATACCCACCCATTGCTCCAGCCATGCATCTATTGTTGGACCGTTCCAGAGAGCAAAAGGCGTTCCTGCTTTCATAGCTTCTGAAAGTAACTTAGTTTTTCGTTTCTTTCTTCTGTCAAAATCGGCCTTCGCTGATACTGACGCTATATTACATGACTGGGCTGCCATTGGTAAACTCATCGTGCTAACTGAACTAGTTACAACTGGTTCATTCGTTGTACTACTATCGCTATCAAATCCTCCGTGGTCGTAGATAACGTCTTTACCTTTCGCCTGATAAAAATAAATATAAATTTAAAATTAGCAATTTGATTCGATTAAATGTCTTGTCCTCTGAAAGTTTAGTTTATCCTACCTTCTCTTTTTTACTAAACAAGCGACCCAAAGACGATTTAAGACCTTTCTTCTTAGCTGCTGCCATAGCTGCTGCAGTAGAAGCCGAATTCATACCTCCTAGACCAGATCTATCTTGAACTCCATAGGCACCTTGATTTAATGCATGAGGTGGAAGATTCCCGGACAAATAGTCACTAGATGAGCCTTGATGTGACATCATTGCTGCGTTTCTTAATTCATCATTAGATTGGCCAAGCATTGGACCGGAAGAGCTACTTATTAATCTTAGGGATCTGGGTGTTGGTGGACTAGCATCGGGTTTTAATCCCATCATTAAACTCATATCTGGCATTGTGAGGTTACTTTGATGATACATTTGGCTCATAGACTCGTTTATTGACCCGGGAGACGAATAGTAATTTCCAGGAGAAAGGGACGCAGGGACCTACAAAAAATCAGTTTTTAATCCACGTCTCTTACAGAACATTTAAATAAGTAGCTAATTAGTATATTTTTGGGCATATTAACAAAAAACGTTCTTCTCCCAATTACCGTGTGAAACTTGTGTAAATATTCAAGTTGTGGTGACGGATTAGACCTTGGAGTGGAACGGCCACTCAATGGAGGGGACAATGGTCTGTCTAAACCTCTGCCACCCATTTCTAGGCTTCTTCCGCTTAGTGGAGGTGAAAGTGCTCTATCATACGCCCCAGCCCTTCTGGATAATATATTTACATGTTCCATGGACCCTACACGAGACTCCAACTGTTCTGCTCTGGCTTCAGTATTCTGTTTCTCTTCTTGGATAAGCCTAATCTCGTTGTTTATTGCATCTAATTGCTCCTGTAGCATTAAGGCCAATGTCTGTGCATCTGTTTGTTGGGATGGTGAAAGAACCTCCGCAACAGAAAATATACTTTCTGAGTCATCTGCTTCAGCGTCACTGAGATCAAATGCGTGCTGAACGGTGGCCTGGACTTGTGCTAGTTCTACGGCATCCCACTCCGCGTCAGTCTGTGTGGATAATATCAAATTTTATTTTGCTTATTTGTGTTTCCCATTTTACAAAAGCTCTTTATTAGGTAGAGTAAGTAATTATAATATTTAAGAATTAATAAAAAAAAGAAAATTGCTTACAAAATTTACCTTGGAATCATCATCTACATGATGCTTTACCAAGCGTCTTGGAAGAGAATGGGTATCAAAACTGGAATGACTGCTTGTTCGGACGAAAGATGAATCGCCAGGTGTTGGACTCAGACTTCGTGTTAAAGCTTCTGTCTGTTGTATATTGTAAGCGATTTCTTGCTGATACAGCTGTCTTTTACAACTTTCCATTTCCAGTCTTGTCTTCGTTAACTCTTTCATCAGTTCTCCCTAAAATATTGTTTGATAAAACATTATTTTAAACATTGGCATTTATACTATTTTTTAAATGTTAATTCAAGCAACTAGAAATCACCTTCTCAGTTGTAAGCTCCTCCAGTACTTTGCGCGTCTTGTCTAGCTCCTGAGTTAGTGCGTTCTTTTCGTCCAGCGCTTGCATTCGCTCCTGCAAATGAACTTGTAATCGCTCATTTGACTCAGCTAAAAGTTTATCTACTGTTGCAGAAAGTCTGGAATTATGATCTTCGTTAACTCGAAGTCGTTGGTTCAATCTCACAATCTCAGTATTCTTTTCTTCAACTTGGGCCTCCAATCGCGCTATTCTTTCTTCTGCAGACCCATGTCGTTCCTGAGCCTAAACAACAAATATTACAGGTTGCAACTTTAAACATTCTTAGATATTAACTATTCTGTTTTTTTGAATTTCTATTGTTATCGTTTTACAGTTCTGACGAAACAAAAAGGATGTAACTTAAAAGGAGGAAAAATTCTGTAACTAAAATCGGTGTTTCCCTTTTTGAGAACACAATAGGATTTAACGTTTCGAGCTTCTACAAAGGGTTGGGCTCTATACTTTTTATTTAGGTTGTTTTGGGAGCTAAGTTATGATTTTATTACGGAAATTTCCAAAGCTTTACTTTAAAATTTGTATGTTTTTTATTTAAACAATATATCTCGAAAAAAATGTGCACTTCTGTTTATAGGTTTTGGCTTGCGAGAGGGCCTATTTTGGGAGAGATGAAATTTATATTTTTCAAACCTACGATTAGGAATGGGGTAGATTTAGGAAGGGGGCTGATCCCATACGGGGTTTTAAAAAGGGAAACACGGGATGAATTTTATTTACTTGTGTCAAAGCTTGCAGTCTTTGTTTCAGTTCCTCCTCCATATCTGGCATTTTAGAAAGCTGTGCTAATTTCTGATCAGAAAGATCTAATTTTTCTTGCAGTGCTCGAGATTTTTCTTCTTGGAGCTTAAATTGCGCTTCTTTGTGCTGAAGTTCTTGTTCCAACTTATCATTCAGGTCATGAAGGGAAGTGGACTCGCGCTGAGCGTTAAGATACCGTTTTTCCAATGTAGCTATCCTCTCCTCCTGTTGATTCAATAAATATGTTTAAACTCATAAAAAAACTTGTGTAGTAAATTATTTAAAGATGTGAATCCACAGCTGAATATGATTCTTTACCTGGTCAACCTTTTGAGCAACATTCTCTCTTAGGTCCCTTTGCAATTTTGAATTGGCTTCTTGTGCTCTTGTTAATTCTCGTTGTGTTCTGTTCAAGGCTTCTTCTAGCTCCGATATTCGACTGGCAAGCTCGTTGGATCTTCTCTGAGCGGAATTTAACTCGGAAACCTTCATTTACAATTAATTATGTACTTGATTATTTTCTAGTAATGAGTATTTTACTTCATAGAGTCAATTAAAAATTAAAATCGAACCTGTTTTTCTAGAGCGTTTTGTAATTCAGTGAGTTTGGATGATTTGTCAGAATCAGGTTCGCTCCCACCGTTCGGCGTTCCCTGTATTTTTTATCATTTAAATTTTAATACAACTCTTACTCTTAGTTTTCTCGGTTTGAATACGAATTATTTGAAAAACGGTACATACAACTTGGTTATTTATAGTTCCCGACGAATCTGTGCTTGAAGTTTCTAAAGTACCATTGACTTTCTCGATCTTCTTTCCGTTCTTTTGCTCCGTTAGCTAAAAAGTTTATAAATTAAGTTCAATTCTTGATAATGTTTTTATCCCCAATGTAGGCATAAAGTTTCACCTAGTTTTAGGGATTATTAGATTGCTACAAGATAAAATTAAATCTCACCTCATCTTTGGTTTGGGAAAGTTCATCCTCCAGCTGTGACACGCGTTCTAGAGCAACTCTTAACCGTTCTCGAACCTATTCATTAGTTAAATAATTTATTTTTATAAATTGAATGGGCTGATTATTTACAGAGTGTAGTAGGACACAAATTATGCTGAATACCTTCTCATCTAGCGCTTTATGGTGCTCAAAAAGAGATTTCAAGGCCTTCAATACTTCGACTTCAGAAGACACTCCTGATTGTGCCGCTGCCTGTCTTTTTACAACTGTCATTCTTAAAGATCTCTCATGTCTTGATACAAGACACTCAAGGTGCTCCAACAAAAGCTATAATAATTACAAACAGTTTCATTATAGTTTTAAGACCAGCTAAATAATTCCTTATGAATGCTTTAAAAACATAATTAGGAAACTAAACTAAATTACCCTGGTATTATTTCTTTCCGCTTTCAATTCACAAATTTCTTCTTCCCGTTCTAAGAGCTGTTCCCTCGATTGGTTCAGTTCTTTTGTTAGAGTTGCAAGCTCCTGGAAAAAGTGTTGGAATAAAAATTTGAATGAAATAATATATTAACAACAGCCGGAAAAAAATTGAAAGTCAAGTCCCATTATTAATTCCAGTCATCAGCTGTCTATTTAATCTGGTCCCTGTAGATAAAAATGAAACTTTGTGGCTTGCTATTACCAAGATGTTCAAAATTTCAGCAATGCATTTAAAAGATTTTTAAAGGGTTTTCATCCTTTTTTACTCCTACTACAAGATGATTCTTAAGCAAATCGGTGATTTCCAAGTACTCAAAAGTTTAAATCTTTCAGTATTGTACAGGTTAAGTAAGTTTGGAATATTTTTAATTTCCTCAAAAATTAATCAAAAATTGATCCTTTTAATAAGTTAAGCCTCTTTTTAGTTTCATTTCAATCATAAATGCATTTAACATCCATATCAATTTCAGTAAAACATTCAGCATCTAGCCCTAAACCTCATAAAAGAAGATTGCTACCACCTCCGCCTTCAAGATTTTGTACTTATGAATCAGGCCTTACTTCACAGGTCCCTACATCATTTGACTATATTCGTACGAAATAAATACCATCGATAAAGCATTAAATGCAATTAGTGCAAGTGTAAATGCATATTATAGCTCATAAAAGATATTAAAATGATAAAAAAACTGCTTTTCAATTCAATCTACTCAAATGTCTCAATCGTTAATAAATCACTTAAAATACTTGAGATATTTGCATACATAACTCTTCTCTAATTTCATTCTAAACACTTCCTTACTACACTAATACTACTTACTACATTCATACATTATACTCCTATCCGGGTTTTTTGTTTTGATTAACCCTGTCATACACAGACATTCACATCCCTCCACACATTTATTTATTCCAACTTTATAACTGATGATGGCTGGACCTCCAGGCAAAACTTTCTACATCCACTGACTGGACTGGAATTGACAGGGAGAAAGACCCGGGTAACGGGGGTGTTTCCCCGGGGGGTAAGAAACTAAATATAATTTAATATATATATATATATACCTGAGGTAGACTAGCTGAAAGTTGCCTGGACAAAGAATCCCGTTCTTTTTGACAATCCTGCAGTTTCATTTCAGTCTCAGTGAGACGCTCTTGATTTTCACGAAGACTGTCCATGAGCTTATCACGCTCATCAAGCATAGACACCATAAGTTGTTCAAAGTTGGCATCTTCAGATGCAAATTGGGAGTTTCGCTGCGTGATCCCGTCTTCCGAGATAGTAGGCATCACGTCGCACATCATATTCCACATTTTTTAATTACAATACACCCACAACTTTAAATCATTTGACCCGACGACGGAACCATAAGTATTGTCAGTTCTTTCCTTTTATCTTTAGTATTTTAATATTTTTTCTAGTAAATCATTAAAAATCATTAAAAAATGGAAGATTGAGATCAGATTTAAAATGGTTAGTTTACACCTGATCTCTACTTTGTGTAAATATCAATAATATCTCGTCCTCCTCCCTTCCAAAGTCTCTCCTATGCTGTTTAACACCTCATTTATGGACGCTTCCCCCCACCAGCAGTAGTAGTACACGGAATTAAATAAAAATACGTAACAACTTAACATTTTGATACTTCACCTCAATCCCTAATGAACACATAGAAAATGCAATTAATTAATATTATATATATTATAATATAAAATCCCTTTTGGAATCTGTCTCCGGCTTTATTTGGAAGATTTTTTTTGTGTCAAACCCCTTAAATTTCTTACAAAAGAATTAAGTAATTAAATAGATACTCTCTGAAGATTAGTTACAACTACGACCAGTTTCCCACTCACTCATGAATATCATTATTTTATTAATTTTTTTAGTTAATTATGGCTTTGTGTAGAGATCACTTTAGAGGTTCATTCATTAACTTTATGGCACAAAGTCACATGGTTAACTCATTGAAACAGCCTTCTTATATATACGGACTCGTTAGAATTTATAATTATTATAATATTTATATTTTATTATTATTATTCTTCACAGATTTTGTTTCTCCTCACTCTAATTATTTAAATATGTATTATCATTATTTAGGTATATCGTTTGCTTTGCATAGACGATTATCATCAAGATTTTTAAGTCTTTTTGAGCTTAAAAATTATTATGATATTAAAAATTACGATATGAATGATATCGAATGGGTTTTGAGGTAAGGATAATGGAAATGTATATATGTTTTATCTTAAGTTCTTAATATCGGCGAAAATAAGATATTAAAATTGCATAGGGATTACCCGTTTTTTTGCATATATATTTTTAGTTACAAAGAGTCGGTGAAATTGCTCAGATCCTTGGACAGTTGATCCAGCAATCTAGTACATATGCAAACATGGTCATCAGTTATGTACACATCTTTGTAACTTTATTGTCACTGATTTACTTGATAAGTTGAAGGTATAAAATAATTACATTTTAATCACCCTTGGATGACTTGAATAATGGAAAGAAGGGTCCACACCATCCTAAAAGTTTTAAATGTGCCTTAAGGGACACATATATTACTTGAAGTGGGCCATGGAATGAAAAGGGTTTCGTGGAGGGGTGCCTATCATATTAATTTAAAGGTCTGTCAACCTTGGCTACATCATAGTCCTTGCTGGTGAAGAGTGTCCGTGGGTGGGTACCTCATTATTATTATCACTCGTCTCCAAGAGCTGCACCTGATTTCCTTGACTGCATTGAAGTAACTGGAAGTTATAAGTTTCCATGGACTAGACTGGCCTTAATGTAGCCAAGGAGAGAGCTAACTAAATTTGAAACAGGCCCTTTAATGAATGAGTCCTGTCCATGAATCCATGGGTGTAGTTGTGGTAATTACTTTTGCTCACATCTCCCTCTAAAATGAAGAAGTAGCCGAGTCCCTCTTTCCGAACTGACATTTCGGTTTTTTTAATATCCCATCCTATCCGAAAACCTTTCTTCGGGAGAGATGGCAACACAGTTATAAGGAATTTCTCTAAGCGACCTCAATAGAAGGTGTGGGGAAGCTCGGGTAGTTTTTTAGCTGGAGAAAGTCCATCACCATCTTCATTAGAGTGTTCTACTTGTGCTTAATAATCTCTGGAATTTGGAGTATGGAGCCAGTAAGAATTAGGTAGAGTCACCACAAGAGATTAGTTCAATACAAATAAATAAATCCACCCTCTTCTTTCATATTCAGCATTTTTTCATTATAGGACAAGTAGAGAAATAAACTTTAGACTCGTTGATAATTATAAAAAATGTGGTGGATGAATGGATATGACATGTTTGACCTCATCTTATAAATTATAAATAATATTGTCTCAATGGGTTTCATCAACTGCACCTTGCACCATTATGAGAGATAAAAAACCCATACCATTTGTCTTTATGGTGAAAATTAGCGCAAGGATATTCGGCTGGGGAATTTTTTTTGTACAAGTAACTGCGAGAAAAGAACACTGCAAATGCAGACGTAATGCAATATTAATACATGAGACACAAAATCTGCAGTTCTTTCCATATACATAAAAATTCTTATTTCAATTTATTATGATAAGAAGATTCGGCCTTTTTGGATTTGATCCTTTTCCGATTATGACTGAGATGAATTAAATGAGATGAATTAATTATAAGCATTAAATATAATTACAGGCAGAGTTATAGAAGTTTTAAAACAATGTATTGACATTTTAAGCAATTTAGTTATTTAGTTATGTTTTTAGTCGGGAGTAATAAAAAATCATCTGTGGTTCAGTTCTAGGGTGACCATTGACGAGGAAGAAAAACCGGGATATTTTCAGCAACACCCCTTTTAATTACCGTATGGTACATTTTTACATCCCCTCCTGTCCGGATTGACTTCCCCATGGATAGTATAGGGGTTCATTTAATAATAAATACCCCAGCATTTCCCTGCATCTCAGAGTTGGAACTTTCAGATGTGACAATTCTTACGAAACACTAAACACCAAAACAGCGTTATATATACTGATTACTAAAGATAAGATGGACAACAGTAATTTAAAAATAATATATCTATGCGTATTATATTAAACATAATACAATATATTCATAATATTTTAGCGATCAAATACTATACTTTTAATAGGACAATCACAATTATATACTGATTTGCTTGAACAGAAGTCATAGTTTTTTATATTTTTTAAGTCACTGTGATATTAAAACTTCAATTACAAACCGGGACAATTATCAGAAACCGGGACATTTTCAGGATGCTGGGACATGGTATGAAAACCGGGGTATGTCCAGGGTAAACCCGGAAGGATGTTCATTGAATTCAATTCATTTTCCAAGAGACTTACACGCTTATATTTTACTTTCATTCAAAATGTTCCAGTAAAAATGTCTAAAAGGCAACTGTAAATGTTTTTTTGAAGTGATGGCTTAAAATTATGTACTCAATATAAATTCAATAGTCAATTATATAAATTCAAAACCAACATCCCAGGATTTTGATCAACTTAATCAAGCGTTGAAGGCCATATGTTGAAGTCTCACTATATATACCTTCAATAAAATACAAGTCGCAAGGATCTCCTATGAAAATAAGATTTTCCATCACCTTTAATTGTGCATATTTGCAATAGATAAGTACTCGAGATTTACCCTTTTATTTGGAAAGCGTCATTTGAACCAACTAAAAGAGGGCAAATTGTAAAGAACCGAAGGATTTTAATTTTCAAAAACAATATTCTAAGCACCCCACACGGTACACTTAAAAATTAAAAACTGTCACACAAAGTCATAGTCTGGTTTCGAAAATTTCTAAATTGCATCTTTACCAAGTTAGCCTTACAGTTATTACTCTCTTAAGGTTCAAATACCTTAAATGTCTTACAGTCTAGAAGCATAAATTTGAAGGAGACATGATATACATTTTAGACAGGATAGGCTCTACATTTTCATTAAAAATCGTAATTCGTAGTGATTGTTCATCCCTTCGTAAAAGCTAGTGCAAAATGATGTATGATTTGCGAATTCCAACAATTCGAAATAATTACTATTATTTTTTAGCATTCACAATTTAACTCATTAATTGCGAATTATGTCTATTTCATAGGTTTTTCATATCATATGAAAGTTCCATAGTCAAAAAAGTTCTTTCGCCGAATAAATATCGATTTCGAAATTTTTTAAATCTATTTTATTGCAACCAGATTAAATTGTATGAGAAGACTGCACAAACGAACGAGTCACATCGCATTTTGCCAACAATCAGATTGTTACCACCCCCATCAATATCATTGCTGTGGACTAAGGAAGCTAAGAAACGATTCGGAAAACCAAAGAGTTTCGCAAAAGATTATTTTCTTACCAAAAAAAAGATAGAAAGTGTTTTTTCGTAATAAAACTCACTCCTTCTCCATCATCAACCTTCAAATGTATTCTCCAAAGAAAAGACGAATTGAATGACGTTTTAAATGGAAAGGTTAGATTCAACGTAAGTACGGAGTTCTAAGCCGATTATCTATTGAATTGAGACGAAGTGTGTATAAGTAAAACTAACACTACTACACAGAAGATCAGAAGTTCCTAGATTAGTAGAAGCTTTTAAAAATCTAGATCCTAGCATCATCACGCTTTCAAAGGTAACTTTAGTTGATGGTCAATGAAGCTTTTTTATCTGGGAGTGACATGAAAAATTCACAAAGCATATTAGCTCCAGAACCCGACCTCAATGTTACTAAAACTACTACACCACAAATTACGCCGATTCTGACTGCTCCCATCAACTCTGATCTCTTATCCTTCCCAATCACGAGAATCTGATGGGAGATTTCTTGAAACGAATTGAATCTGATGTCCTTTTACTTTCTTACAGCTTTGGCTTTAAATTATTCACATGGCTTTCTTCCTGGGATTTGCTTTTAATGAGTTCTTACAGAAAAGAGTTGTGAACAACAGAAAAAAACTTCACTTGCTCACTTTCTATCAACAAAACAGTCGTCCTTCTACTCTTATTGACCATTCGAGAGTCCCTTTTTCCTTCAAATCAATACGTATTTCTTTGTAAAATTCTATTATACATAGCTTATTCCATATTATTATAGTGTGGGTACTTTTTCTACAACAGGAAAGTACCCCCTTACTAACTGTATACTGAATCCTCTGCACTTGTAGATTTATTCAATTCCGCAGATACTGCACCAAGTCCCTATTTGTGGAATACGGGTCTCTCAAAAGGATCTAAACTAAAGATAAATAAAATAACTTGTTCGGTCCGTTACATCATTTTAACTTTAAGTATGATGGTATACCTTATTTCAATTTCAGGATTTTAACATGACTTTGATGTTTTTATAGCCCATATAAAGCCTCTGTTATTTCTCCATAGTTTATCAGATAGATATTATGAAAATATTTAGAATATACTGTTACGCTGATGTCAATTTAGTTTGCTAGTAGAAGCAACTGCATACATGCATTTGGGATTGGGAACTTGCTTTTATCCATGTAACAAAAAATGTTTTAAAGGTTAGTTGGTCCATTGTTGATACTGATGACAGATTCAGTTAACCACTGACCGTAACAAAAGCTGACTCATATTTAATACATTTTAAAAATTGGATTACGTTCAAGAAAGCCATTCTTCTTTGGTTTTATTTTCTGATACAAAGCTTGATATATTGTATTGAATTGAGAGATTATTAGAGGAAGGACAAGTCTTCTGCTGTGTGCAAAAACCTCTATTCCTAAAAAGACAGAAGCATGATATATATTTTTATATGATTTGGTAAAATTCGAGTGAAAGCAATCCAATTCCGTAAAGTCTATCCTAGCTTCCTCAATGCTCTTCATATAATCCTATGTAATACAAAACCATTTCAAATTTATCAACTAAATTAAATCTACCCTGTAAAGCTTTTTTGAAAAAAACTGCCTTGAAGTGAACCACGACGTTATCAAAAACTAGAAAACAAAGTTATGAATGAAGTTCACATGTACTAAATGTTCCATCAATGTCATGAAATTCAGACGTTTATTTAGTCGCAAGTACATATATTTAATAATTCCTCAACCTTTCCCGGATCACAAGGACTTTTTAATTTGATATACTATTTGTAACAAATACTACATTTGATACTTTTTCTTATCGTTGTGTGGAAATCAAAAGAAGAATTCCTGTCTGTGAGCCTTGAGACAATATGACTATGTATCTTTTCTAGCTTCCGATTCTAATGATGAATTATCATCCAGAGGGTAATGCATTTAAGTTAAGGATCAGATTATGAAGATCAGACTTTAAAAAAATGAACTAAAAATCCTCTAAACTACGTACTAGGAACTCTCTTGTTTGATGATTAAATGAATGCAATGTTGGAGAAAGTGGTAAAAATACATTGGGATGGAAAATTCAATTACTGAAAGTGAGTCAACTTTTGCAACCATTTTGCTAAACTGGCTAGAATCATTGCAATGTACGTCATAAGAAAATTCAGTAAATCGACGCAGGGTAAAAAAACCTAAAAGGTCATATTATCACTACCATAAAGGGATGTTTCACATTAAGCAGAGGAAGCTAAGGGTGATTTTTACAAGTTATAAAAGTACCTGAATGTGTATGCCAAAATGACTCCAGCTTGTGGAATACAACAATACAAGCGAGTCTTAAGGGGTATCATCATATCGGTACGCAACCTACGACCAATCCGAACATCCAGCTTGAAGCTGAGCTTGGATGGCTTGATGGGTATAAAAGCAAAGAACGGGACCACAACTGGTTCTCAGATCACCTCCGATTCGGATTACTACATAACATTCCAGCTTTATCTGTGGAACCCGAAGTTATCCTTTGAACAGCTTGGGCATCCCTCATCTTCTGACTTTACTCTTTCCTTTTTGCCATCGGTTCGTGGTCTTTGTCTTCAGGATTTAAGTCATCTACTTGATCATGATTTGTTGGCAGTTGGTAAGATATCTCTTTTAAATATTAACTATTTAACTTTAGAACAAAACGCATCACTTTGGGATTGCTTGTGGTCAAAATATGTGTCTAAAATAGTGTTGCACAATATTAAAATCTTTTTTTCAAAATTGACTTTCTTTAAAAACCACATCAATTTGAGACTGCTCACTTTTTTATTTTAGAGAACAATTATAAATTCAAGCATGAGAGAGCTTGATTTAATGAAAATTTCAATACTCAAATTCAATAGTTGTTTTTTGAGTGAAATTGCTGACTCACAATGATTTAGAAAACGGATTGATTGCAATATGACAGACAAGTTCTCTAAAACATATTGGACCATTTCATTATTCTTACACTTCAATTCATTTCATTTTTTCCATTGATAAGTAAAACCACCTTGATATTAAGTTAATGAACTAAGCTATCCACTGAGATGCAAGTAATTTGAAAATATGAAATTAACGATATGACTGCTTTAACTTTTCAAAATTACATGGAAACTGTTAGAAATAAAAAGTAATGTAGGGAAATAGCTTGGTTTTAGAAACGATAAAGCTAATATTAATGTAATAGATTTTATCATGTTTTTCGTGCTTCATAACTATCTTGAATATATTTGGTACATTAAGCTTTTAATTTTTGATTAAACTTCAAGGCTGAAAAAGTTAATAGGCAAAAGGGAGAAAATCGCTTTAATCAAAATCATATTAAACAGAAGCACAATTTTGGAATATTGTACTGCTTATCTTGCACGTAGTTTAATTTAAAGCCGGAAATACGAAAACTTCTTTGAGCATTATCGTTGATCAAATCCTATACACTTCAACCTCATCACATGAAATTCGCTAGATCAAAAACCCCCACGTACAAGAAACTTTCTACACACCTTATCAGCATGAAAACTTTTCAGACAATCATAAAATTATTGAAACCCTTTCACTGGAATTTCGTGCAAAATACATTAATCCATGCTTAAAATGGATACAAGAGCCTTGCAGCTTAAAAAGCTACTCACGTTTCTTTTCATTAAGACCAATTCAATAAATTGTGGTCAATACATTTTTGGCAAAGTTGTGCCTTGTGTCATAAGCTGCTTCCTAAGCCTTCATTCCATTCATCCGGAAAACCAAAATTAAGAAAAATATGATTCCAAGGAAGAATTCTGCACCTTACACATATAATTTCTACTATCCTTATAAAAAAAGAAGCCCAAAATAAGACCAACTTGTTCATATCTCCAAACGACGGGTTTGTCTTAATAGAAAAGCCAACGTTATTTTTCGGCGTAGATGAGCATGAAAGAGTACGTATCACTTTCCATTGAAGGGAAAGTCTTTGAACAGTTTAAGTATTGTATAGATGCAAGTAAGTTTTTTTTACAAAAGTCATCAAACCCTCACCATCAAATTGAAAAGAAGCTTTTTGATTAGTTTAATCTTCTAGGTTTTCATTCCTTATAAGGAAGTATTTCTCACAATGCACTTCCACCTACTTTTAATAAAAATGGGTGGGAGTCATTTTACTTCATGTTGAAACTGAGACGACCTCTTAAGCTTACCATGGTATCCTGCCCTGTGACCTTCCTTCAGTTATAAAAATGCAGTAATTGAGAAGTAATTGAAAATAGAAATCAATTTGACTTTTTTGGGATACGTGACAGACGTTTGCATTTACTCTAGAGTCACAAGGGCCAAAAATTCGATTTCTTGTAAAAGATCTTCATGTAGGAGTAAAACAAGAAGTGAGATACTTCTACAGCAATTGAATCAAATTATTAAAACATGATACACATGCAAAGTTTTTAGTTTCTTTGGCTCCCTTGAGGGTTTTCCGTCCCTGGAGGTGCCACTTGTACAATTGTCGTACGTCATTGTCTTAAAAAAACTCTTTTTAAGAAGATTGATCTGTGTCTTGTTGGTTGTACTACACGGGTAGGAAGAAGTTCAGCTTGAGTAGACAATTCGTTTTGATCATGAAGTTAAAAATGTGTTTAACTGCGTTTATCTCCTTGTATTCCGTTTACTTGCCCTTTTAAACTTATTTGTTAAAAATGTAAAGCTTGAAGAAGTAGAGGAAGAAAAAGTAGAAGTGATGGTGAAAGTACGAGCTGGGTAGTAGTAGAGGCAGAGGGGGTTGATTTTAGAACTTACAGAAGACAATATTACTTAGAAAACACTAAGGGACCAGGGGTCACATGAGACAACCAATTCCCTTCCATTCTATTTGTTTGATTTACTCTTCCTTTTATCTGTCTTTCTGTTTGGGTGAACTTAATTGATAAATTGATGTTAAACTTTTAATGTAGTCAAAAAGAAGTTGAGGCACTTGAGGGTAAATTTTATCAATATTGACAAATACAACTTTTCCGTTTAGTTTTTAAGAATGGCAAATTACAGAAGAGAATGCATATTATTAAAAAGTTTTCAAGGCAGTGCTTAATTTAAAATAAGTATTGGTTAGAAACAAGCAATCAAGTTTTTTCATTCTGTATTCCATCTTATCGGACTTCATGTTTGCTCAAACTTCAAAAAGAAAAACAAAATTAACGCCAATTTTACCATAATGGATTGCATAATTTGATAAAACAGTATTTCATTTGACTATGAAGCTTCCATGTAAGCATTTAGTTTTGATCTTACATCATTCAACCTTTGTCTCTAGCTTTGTCTGAAGCTAGGACAGTGACAATCGTGTTAGCCTTTGAATTAGTAAAGAAACAAAAATCGGAATGCAAGAATGACCCTACTTGCCTAGATTAGTGTCGACGCATTGATGTGAAAACTTAATACCCTGTGGCGTACTTAGAATAGTAATAAGGAATTACAAAGTTCTTTCTTTAGTGAAACTCTCGTTTGTAATTTCTTTCACATTTAGAAAGTAGCAAAACGCCGATCCGACTACTCCCAAAGGATACATAAGTACTAACACGAGTAACGGAGTTAACTCATAGAATTGAAAACATTATTTTAAAATAACTTTACTGCTAACTCATGTACATAGGTAGCCATTTTTAAAATGTTTTTTACGTAAAAGAATTTACAAATGAGCAAGCCATGATTTCCGTCATAATTCATCCTAGTTGATGCATTGAAATGGATTGAAGTCAAATTGCTGCATAGTAGTAGTAGTGCAGTGTGTTGTATAGTTGTACTCGGTAAATAACAATTACATTAAATGTTCTTCTAATAAATTCAACTGTGCTATGAAACTACTACATTATTAACTCCAAGGTGAACTTTGACATCAACTTCTCCAAAACAAATTTTGTCACGTACTGGGGAGACTAGGGATTCTCAGTTTGTCACTTGTGCATAAAGTCTGCAAGAATATTTGACATAAGGCTTAATGAAGATTTATGCTTCACAGTTTGAGGTTTGTGTAATCAATTTATGCATATCTTCTTATCTTATGCTTTTCCTTTAGTTGGAAGAAAATTTCCTTCAACATTTTTGGTTTTTATTAAAAGATAGAAATAGATTCATGATAGCTATCATTCACTCCTTGGCGATATTTAAGACATATCCCACAATCCAATACTACTTCCTTGAGACAACCTTTACTACTTTGGTTTTAGTTATGCTTAATTGGTACTACATCAAATAAATGTCATGAGAGCAAAGAATATGAACTATTTCCTAGACAGTTATAATCTGGTAAGTGGTAGAACTGTGGGTTCACTTGTGTCTAAATGAGAATGTGGGGCATCGTGAGTTTTAACTTTCTCTTGGAAAGTCATACAATAAAAGAGTGCAACTGGTACCTCTTGATAATTGCCTCAGTGTATTCGTTTGAGCAAAACTGTCCTTTTATTTCTAGACTTGGGAAAAAATTTCCAGAAAAATAAGCTAATGCTACGATCCCGTTGTACGTGTACATGAAATTCCTAGATGATAAAGGAATAAAAAAGAATTAAAACTTTTTTACGAAGGTCGTTCAGAACTTCTTTACTAGTTCGTTATGATTAAATGTATACTGTTAGATTATAAACCTTATTGTACCACAGCCTTAAGTTATTTAATTTGAGACTAATAAATGATTTATATTCATCTACAGTGAGCCAGGGCTGGATTCAATGTGAAATATAGAGCTACTAATACCATGCATAATAGATCCTGTAGAAGGGGATGAATCTAGGGCAAAATATTACGATGTATGATTTAAATTATATAACTGTTTAATATTTTTTTCATAAATTTGTATGAGTTTTTTAAGCAAAAAATGGTAGACACGAACTTCTGCACAAACTGTATTCCCCTGTGGAATGAAATATATGTTAAAAGAGACTTTTAAATGACTTTCTCCATTGATATGACACGACGCGAGTCTTGTGTATATTTCATTTAAGGTTTAGCACAAGAATAATTGAACAGGAAGGAACAAGTTTCAAAGAAAAGTCTAGTAGTTGAAGGAATATTCATGAAGTGTAGTAATAAAGGATCCCTACTGTAAAATAATCTTGTTTCATCCGCAGTAGTCCTATCTAAATATCTACAAAGGAGACCTAAGGCGATCGATTTAGAATAACATTTTGTCTCGTATCGAATATCATCATTTTATAACTGTGCCTGTGTAGTGTCAAAGGCATTGAATTTGGAGTCAACTTTCAATATTCAAGTGAACAAAGCTTTACACTTCTGTATTAAGATTGTGCATATGTAAATACTAAAAACGTTAAGATTATAACCGCTAGTTCAGATCGTACATTTCTTTATTTTGAGACATTATTGCTTCGATAATACTAACTTTCTGTACAAGCAAAGGTTAAAGACATATGTGGGTGAGGAATATTCTTGAAAATTCTAAAAAATAAAATTTGCACTGAATAATCCAAATCCATACATGAGAATCCATCAGGGTTTAGTTCTTTAGTCACTACAAGCTTTAAATTGCTTTACTTATTGTTTGGCTAATGTTTTTTGCTCTAAAATTTCATTGTTATAATGCAATCTTATTCAAACAACTTTAGTTGTATCTGAAGTTAAAGCATTAATATAAGTCACTTAGAAGGAGAAAGCAATACTTTGTTTGGCTTAATGGGATTCACAAATTACTTGAGTTGAACAAAGCAAGAAATATATGGTCTGTCTTTTCGTCATGGTAAACTGCAAGGTTTTCCGAAAGGGACTTCCTTCCTGTTCTATTTGTTCCAAGTTACGTTCCAATGGGAGACAAATTGGGTAGACCGGGTTACAATTTTAATAGCGTAGTATTATAATAGGTTAGTCAGGAGAGAATCGGTGTCAGTGAAAATGAAAACATGCAATCGCACTAACCAACACAGGACAAGACGTTACAAATGTTACAAAGACATTATTGCCATCGTCGACATTTTTAATTGATGTTATTCTAGTTCTAGTTATATTGTTAGTATTAAACTTATTCGTGTTAATTTACCCTACAGAAGGGCTAGGAGTATATTTTATTTCATCCGAAGGTTCAAAACAATGACATGTACTAAGTATTTGCATGCATTCAATTTACTAAACAAATCATTTGCCTTTGACACAATTTTATCATTTATCAGTAAAGCGAGACACGTAAAACATTAATAGTGCCAATCAAATTTTAAGCTGACTTTCATCGTTCATTGTTGTATGAAAAATCATACACGGAAAAATTATAGGGTGACATTCATTTCAGTAGAATGAATTGTTCCGTGATTATGTATCTTTGATAGGGTCTACTTTACCATAAAATAATTTCCACCTAATGATCTCCACCTAGATGCTCGCGTGTATAAATGTCATGTTTATGTCACATGTCATAAAAAAACCTCGGATCATTTTTTTCAGGTGTGTCTCCTCTGCTTCAACTTGTGGAGGATGCAAGTTTGGGCTAGCCCTGCGACCAACGGAGCCATCCGCCATTATGCAGATGAAAATGCCATCCACACTGTTCCCGGATATAATCATAGTCCTGCAATAAACTATCAAAAAGTCCAACAGGATATTTCAAATGAAGGAGGATCATCTCAGAATGGAACTGTGGTGCGTCAAGAGGAGCGGAATGGATTTTCTGCATTTCATGACAGAAGTATGGTATTTTTTAACTCAATTTTACTCACATTTATGTGTCTTGATGAAGCTTGTATCAAAAAATTGAAATTTTATATTGCACACTCTCATTGAAACATTCCACCTGGATCAAAACAAATTTACATGATGAAAGATAATAATTTAATCACCCCATGCATACTTTATCACACAGAATACTATACAAATCATCTCAGCTAGTACTAAAGATAAGTTAGAGTGAGTAAGTACTTCTCCTAATTCCGACCTGCGACCCGAATGCATGCAAACCAAAGGTATCCAACGGCTTGTTGGATTAGGTCGGATGGGGCGAAGCGACTCTGGTTTCCAGGCCAGCTCTAAATTCTACATGACATCGCATCGGCACTATCTTTTTTAAATAAGTTTAACCAGGTTAGAAATTCATGCGGTTTTAGATATGAAGAGAAAGCCCGCTGCTATAAAAACGACTAGAATCAAAAGAACGCCTACTGGATTTTCTGCAAGGGGATTTCATGAGGAGGTTTTTGACAGAGACTTTGGTCACTTTTCCCCAGTAAAAAGATCCGAGATGGACAAGCGGAGACCGGAAGCGGATGCTGCAGGATTTTATGGAGACACATTCAGTGGGGGTTTCGGAGAGTTTGAAACAATGAAGAGGAAATACAAAGCCCCGTCATATGCATACAAGGCAAGTTGAGAATTTCATATTCCTAAATACTATTAGTGATTTCTGTCCCTTTCCCTTCCTTCCCTGCAGCTTCAGTAATTACCTTATTGCTTAATGACCCCAATTCTTTTAGATTCGCATTACTTTTTTGACTCAATACCTTATATAAGGGCTACCATTAAAATATGAATGGCAATTAATTCGTAAATAGGTTACAAAGCGTTATGCGACTAATTGTAAAAATAGTTGCGTGCCAAAAAAGGGATTTTTGTTTCAATCCGTGTTATTATAAACATTCATAGGCTGTGATCTGCGATGCATCATTTTATTTTTTTATGTCACGACACGAGAAAGTCAGAAGGTAAAAAATGTAATTAACAAAATTTTTTGCAACCAGGGACTCGGAAGATTAGAAGCGATTGACCCAAGATATCTGCCTCAGTCACTGTTGGAAGCAGCCAAACGAAGACCGGAAATGACAAAGACGGGATTTCATGGAGATGTATTCAACAGTGGATTTGGAGAATTTCATCCCATGCGAAAATAATTTCATTTCTTTTAACAAGCAAGCGTCTCTACTATAATCACAAATAGAGTTTGAAATTTAAACTGTAGTTTTATGACTTAGCGTTACATTTAAATCAGTATGGAAATATTTTAAACAATTCTGTAACTTTTAATTAATGTCCTAATTAATTATTTACTAATATTAACATGTACCTGTACCCGTGTGTTTAATCCATTCCGCAGGGAAACGTTAACAGCTTTAATTGTCTCTTGAACAGTTGATAATTGTGTCCTTAAACATGACTCGGGTTTACGTGGATGTTTGTAAATAATTGTCCACATGAACAGCTCGTTGACTAATAGTAGTATCATACAAACTTAAATCTTAGGCAATCATGGTTTTATCGTTTTGAATGCATTATATTTGTAACGTGTTGTCGTGCTGATAATTAAAACAATAAGAAATTGACATCCACCTACTTATCGCTTAAATGCTAAAACTGCAAATAACATTTGGAAAAATATATATCCATCATCAATTTTTTGCAGTGAAATTGTGTTGCTGAGCATTAAAGTTTTAGAAAACAGTTAGGACTTGCAGTTAGGCCGAAAACAAGTTTTCGGCCCATTGTTGATTCACATGCTGATCATTAACTTCAAAATATTTAAGCCTTTGAAATTTATTTAGAATAAAATAATTGAAAAAGTAGAAAATCACATTACTAGAAGACGTTGAAGAAAGAGTATACTAAGACGCTTGCCAATGTTCGCTAGAGTAAAAAAAAATGAGCCTGACTTTGAATTGCTTTAGCTTACAACTAGAGAAATTAAGACGAAAGAAATAACAGAAATATAATAATAATGATGATATGAGATGTGAATAATTTTGGCCTCACCACCAAAGCAATCATCATGTTATAAATTAATAGCAAGTTAAAGTAAGAAACTGATGGAGTCAATTGTATTTAGAACTGATTGTTGAACATGTAATGTAGTTCGTTGTTGGTTATAAATCAAATTTGTCTTCGATGTTTAGTGTGTAGAAGTGATAAAGTACTTTTTAGAATTATATTTACCCAGTAGAACATGTTTGATTGCCTATACGTGAACAAATTAAAATTTCATCTTTGACATTAATTATTCGCATTAAATCAAAAGTTGTACTCAGTGTTTTATCTAATATCCATTACACTGGTTTCCATTTCGTAATTGCATCATTTTCATTTTTTCATACTTATTTGTCATACTTGTCAAGAACAATTTATGGCATAGGCATAGCTATAAATTGTCTTGAATCGAGTATTGAAATTACCCGTGCTTGGATCAGTAGAGATTGACGGGTTCTAGCTCATTTTGTCTTCCATAATATTGCAATACAATACTATAATTATGGGATCATCTTTCCCGATTGAACTATATGGTCTCTATTGACCCCAATTGGATCTTTTGTCTTTGGTGATTCATATTTTTTATTTATTGGTTTGTCAAATGGTTGAAAACTGTCTAAAAAGTGAGATCAAAGTGTTTAACACATCCAATTTTTCATGATCCATGAAAGCTTTATTTTTCGGTTTAATATTCTGAGTGATTCTGATTCTGAATCTGAAATTCTGAGTGAATGAGAATCAAGTGCTTTGCAAAGTTTCTCATGATTAATGCATAGTCTCCTACATCCATATACTGTCTTAGACTTGGATACCTTGAGCATACCCTCGATTTTTACTTTTCTTCCTTCTCTACTTGGGCTTCAAAGAGTTAATAATACTTAAGATTAGTCTAGTGTTTCATAAAAAAGGGTTCATAAGGTGGTAATTAAATACGTGGAATTCTGGAGGAGTCTAATAATATCTGGTATTAAATTGTTTGGTCATTACTTTAAGTAAATAATATAAATCTTCAATTAAAGTTAACTGAAGTGAGTAAATGAATGTTTAACTACCGTCACTTATAATATTATCATTATCTTAAATAAACCTTATTGATACTTGCTTAATTTGCACTAATTTCCAATTATCTCTTCAAATTAGAGCAAAATACACGTAGACTGCATGTGTACCTTCTACAACAACCCAAGGTAAATTAGAGTATTCGTTTTTAAACTTTTATGCCTTTACATACTACAGTTGAAATTGAAATATCTATCTCATTTATTTTTATTGAAATCCAAAATTTATTGGAGTTTTTGCAACTGAACTTTCATCGGCATTGACTAGCATAAAATAAATCAATATGATTTTCCTATAGATCAAAAATCCAAATTTTACGATAGCACGCACAAAAGCAAATTATGTTTAAGACTGCTTTGGAGAGTTTCCAAACTATCGTAGAAAGTAATGGATTTTATATAAGTGTACTAACTATTACCGAAATAACAAGTTTCTCATATTAAACCCCCAGGAGGATTATTGTATTATTTGTATCTCTGAAAAGGATGGAACTAGATTCCGGGTGGAGATAATTAAGGGGAAAGGATTCATTATTTCAATGCAAAAATTTCAAAGAAAAATATTAAAATGTTGGGATCTTTTATTACAGTTTCTTTTTTCGTAATTCACCAATGCATATACCGAAACTTTAATAGATACCCAAGAAACATAAAGATTAACCTTAAAGTTTGGTATTTTAAAATATTTCTTTAGAAATGCAAAAAATCGTCCACATAAATGCTGCTGGCTGAGTAGGTTTTGGTATATTGTGCACTTCCGTGGTGGGGGGGGGGCTAAAGTTCTGAAACCCTGTCTTGCCATTTAGGGTAGTAATTTGATAGTAGAAATAAAATCCTGCAGTTTTGAATATGTATGCATTGAAACTTTCTGCTCCCATAAAATCCTAATGGTTGATTTTTAGAAAAAATTTTATACGGTGCTTATTTCAATACATAAAGTATTTAGATGTATTTAACGACTACATTAAGATATGTAATTCTTGAAATTAACGTTGTCCAGCTTCGTTATAATATCTATTATGTTTTGTATTATGTAGTATAAAGATTTTAAGACTTTTTAAGCAAAAAGGACGAAGTGCTATTCTGGGACGAGGAATAATATACATAAGGGTACTTATTATAACAACAAAAACAATTTTCAGCCCCTACATCAGCCCATGGGATAGCAGTGGGTTTTAAGTCCAAGGGGGTTTTAATATCTACCAGTAATTTAAAACATGGTGTTAATTGCTAATAGTGTCCCCGTTTTTTATTCGTGTTCGATGCTCACCCTACATTTAAATCCTACAAAAAAACATCAAGCTCTATTAATTAGGAATAATAATTCCAGTAAACCCATGTACATGTTTAGAAACTATTGCATTTGCAATCGAACTCATTTGGAATAAGAAAACAAATTAGTGTTAACAATCCCGGGGTTTCTTATAGTTTTTGTAAACCTAATCTTGAAACATATGCAAGAGTAAGGAGCAATTAAAACTAAAAAAAATTATTTGTTTATCCTTTCCAAACACTTCTGATTTTTGCAAATTTCGAAATAAAAATGATTATACAATCAATACACATCCATCAGATAAAAAGAGTTTACAAGAATTTGAAGCAGTAAGAATGAAAAACCCCATAAAAGTCTTACTTGCTAATCTATTCACCTACTTATAGACCTAGAGGCCTCCCTTTCATTTTAATCTCATGAACACACATTGAAAAAGCAGGCCTCACTAACCATATTTGTATCAACTTCCCCCTTTACATTGTCTTATATGCAAAGTTTTCATTACGAAGAAAATACCAAAAGTTTCCCATATCCTCTTTATTATCCTAATTATAGATAAAGTTCCTAAAAGAATAGTAATAAATTCAGTTAACGAATTTTATCTGATAAATATTTCAAAAAGATCATGAATCAATATCTTAAAATGTCCCATAAAATATTCCGAATAAAACATTAAAATACCATTAAAACAAATCCAAATTCTAATAGGCAAACGCATCACCTTATTTATAATTAATGAGCTCTGACAATACATCAGTGTAAAAACTATCAATATCTAATCCCGTTAAACAAAAAACCGTAACAGTTGAGTCATAATTCTTACATTATTTCTTCTCTTGACTTCTAGAAAATTATCTAATTCATGACTAATCCTCACAATTCCAGCTCAAAATTCCTACAAAACGTTATCTTAAAACCAAAATTACCTTCTTTGCCCCTAGATTCAACCAAACTCCCTACTACCTGTCACCCCGACTTTTTATTACCAGGCAGGTACTTAAAAAACCCATCCATCCAATTTCTACAATTTTTTCCCATTTCTATCCCAAATACCAAATACTTTTGACTCTCCCCTCACCTAAATTGACCAAAATTGGGACTGACAACTCCCCTTTTATAATACATCCTTACTTTTTCTACTGACTTGGCAACACACACAAAAACCAAGTAAAATAAGCCTTATTATTGTTATACAATCCAAATCCAAGTGATACTGATACCACCACTACCACATGCATATCTGCCTCTATCTGCCTTATTACTTACTTTTTAGCCATACGAACTCTACTGCGTTTTCTATACATCCAAAATCCACCACTTATCTGTTCCTTGGTTGAGAGTACACAGAAACAGATAGACCTCGGTCATCTGTTCAGTAGGGAGATCAATGTCATGAAAACATTTTTGTAAATACTATTATAATAATACTATTAACTAACTTAGGAATAGGTTACTTATAATAAATACAAATAATATATATCGCATCTCGCATCTTAATAATATTCATATTTGTATTCCTTAGCCCTCTGCTTTAACACAAATAAATATAAATACTACATATAATAATAATAATGTACGTGTGAAAGATTAAAGCAAAAAAGAAACAAGAGTACCAGAACCACTACTACCACATACTAATAAGTAGACCTACTACATAATATCATACTACATCGCACAGCTGAAACACAGTAATAATATTTAACTAGAGAAGGAAACAACTTTTTTTTTCATTTACTTTACTTTATATTTTAATTAAGAGTTCGTAGTAGTAATAGTAAAGGATTTAAAGAAAAATCCAATAATTGAATTTAACAAGAGGGTTAAAAAAATTAAAAAAAACCTTTCAAATGTCATTATATGGTCCAGAAAAGTATTATAAAATTAAGAGAGAACTCTTCATTCTTTGATAAGTTGTATTATTTATAATTAATTAATAAAGCAATTAGCTAATCAAGCAATAATTAATTAGTATAAAGGGAAACTAGATAGACAAATTCAATATTTAATCGCTGCCTATAAAAATAATAACACTGTTCCAACTTCCAAGTGAATTTTATCCTGCCTTTAGATACAAAAAGTAAAGTAGAAGTAGTTTTAGTATAGAGGCTACGGACGGGACGGGTGTTTTCTTTGTCCCTAGGAGTAAAAAAGAAGGAAACCAAGCCTTAAATTGTCACATCTATGCACTAAAAAGAGTTTTTATTTTGGAAAAAAGTAATATAAATGCCAAAAGTGTTGTCATTATTTTTTAATAAATAAAAAACAAAAAATTAACGTGAATTAAATTAAGTACGTAGTATATATATATATATTGTAGGGAATGATAATAGTGATTAAAATATGTCACGTTTGTTGAACTACGTCGTTATCGCATAAATGACGTATTGTTGATAAATTTTAATTCCAGTCAGCTAAAACGACATTGAACTGCTGGATTTCTCATTTAATAAAAGGTTTTAGCCAGCTATTCACTTTTTGAATCAATGCAATAATTATTTAGTTATAGGAGTAATAATAATAAAAGTCATAGTTCTTGACTTGTAAAATTATGCATTAGTTAAAAGAAATTAATCCTTTTAATTATTAAAGACATTAATGTAATAATTATCATATTATTGTAAATGTTAGAAGCATATATATATATATATTAATTATTTTGTATAATTTAGACAAGTCTTGTACAGAAAGTTAAAAAATTAGTTTAATTGAACTCGATCGAAGTCCATGTTGCTCAACGAATTAAGTCAAAAGGATAAAAAAGGCGAAAGGAATAATAATATTTATTATTATATAAATAAGTCAATATCACGTCAAAATAAATCGCTTCAGCTGGAATGGGAGATTTGATCCTGGCCAGTGAATACTATTCTTTATCCAGAAGAAAGGTGGATTCTTCAGAATTACATCAAATTCTTCAGTCATCCCTTAAAACCTTGGTAGCATCTTCATAGCCAAAGCTAACTTGAAGGGGGGTGGTTGGAGGGTTTCCTCATTTGACGGGAGTTTTGCCCAGGGTTCTTATAGTTACTACTGACTGTGGAATCGGGAGGGGTGGATTATCCGAAGAAATAAAAATGTCCGCGGATAGTCTACGTAAAGGGGGGATTAATAAGGTGCCTGGACATACTGTAAGGCCTCAAGCTGTATCTGAGAAAACGTTTATGGAAAGTGTTGCTTGTCTAATTAATGAAGTTGGACTAACCCCTCAGGTAGGAATGGGTTTCATTAATTTGGTTCTGGTGTTTATTCTGTAAACTTGGGTCATAATATAGGGTTTAAATGTTTTTGTTTGGTTTTTGGGGGTCTATGGGTGCATATTGGAAGATTTTTAGGCACTTTGTTTTTATGTGGAATTTAATAATGACTTGAGAAGAAGGTTTCTCTGACTTTTATTTGACTATTGAGTATTTGTCTGTAGTATTAGGAATTTATTTTGTTTATCTTTAGTCTATGGTAATATTATAAGTTAGAATTGCATCATCAGAATTACTTCTATATGAAGGTTTTAAAAATAAATTACTCGATTTTGATTAACAATGAAAAATGCATAACAATAATGTCCATTGGGAATGGAATTCTTTGTATAAGATTTTCTTGGTATTTGTATGTCGTCATGCGTCATACAAAATTTTAAGACAATGGAGAAAGCTTAATATAGCTATGAAATAGGTCTTTAACTGTCCATATTAAGTTTGAAGATACTTAGATAAAAGTATTTTTCTTGTGATTGGGGACATTATTATTATCTATGGGAAATATTATATAATATATAAAATATAATAATATATTAAGAAAAGTATTTTATTTGAAATATGTAATTAAATTTCTCTGGAATAAATAAATTGATTGAGATTTTGATGTTGCAGCCTTATGGACATAGTGATGATGCAGAAAGTGCTGTTAGTTGGGCGAAGTTTGAGTCGTTCAAGCATAGCGATTTCAGATGGGGAAATAATGGCCTACAATGCAAAACGGAGTCAGCTCAACGTACCTCTCCATTACTCTTGACTGTTGGATATGCTTATGGTGTTCAGATGTGGGCAATAAATGTTAATGGTGATGCAAATGAAATCCTATCGTGGAAACGACCCTCTGTTAAAATTTTTCAGTTGTTGCCAACTCCTGAAAATGAGCAGAGAGATCAGTATAGAAGCTCAAGACCAATTGCTGTGGTATGTGAAGGGGCGAGTACTTCAAACCATGTGTCTTTCATTTCTCTGAAAACAGGAGAGGTCATTAAGCAGTCGAAGCATATACAAACTGTACTCGATGTTGTGTCAAACTCATTGGCTGTTGTTGTCGCATTTTTGGACAAGATTTTGGTTGTAGATCCTTACACTTTGGAACCTAAAGTTACAATATCACAGATTGGAATGACGACAACCGCACCCACACACAACCCAGTTGCGTTAGGACCTAATTGGTTAGCATACACGGATAGAAGGATATTCCCACGGTATCAATCTGGTGGGGGAGTTGAAATTTCTGGAACTTTGTCCTATACGGCCTCAATGCTATACGCAGCTAAGAGTCTTAAAAAAGGCTTGAAAGGGCTGAGTGAAACGGTTGCAAGTAGCATTACTGGACATCGAATGCAAGGAAGGAATGAAAATGTAGCGTCTGAGCCAGGAATTGTAACAGTAATAAACCTTTCTGATCTAAAACCTGGAGAGTTTTGTTTGAGCGACATTTCCACTGGAAATTCAGCTCAACATACTCCAGTTATTGCTCACTTTGTTGCCCACCGACATAACCCTGTAACTGCCATGAGCTTCGATCCATCCGGAATGATTTTGGTAACTGCTGATAAACAAGGTCATGACTTCCATGTCTTTCGAATTCATCCTCATCCACTGAGTTCAATTTTGGGAACTGTTCAACATCTGTACGTGCTTCATAGAGGAGACACAGTGGCTAAAGTTCAGAATATTTCATTCGCACCAGATTCACGATGGGTTGCGGTCAGCACTCTCCGCGGCACCACACATGTCTTCCCCATTACCCCATACGGAGGTACTATTAGTGCTAGAACCCATTCGTCTCACAAGGTAGTGAATCGACTAAGTCGGTTTCATAGGACTGCAGGGCTAGATGATGCTGCTGCTTCGGGAAGACACAGTCCCGTTGCTTCTTTTGGAACTAACCCTCCAAATACTGTTATTCCAGTAAAGCCAGCGGATTTGTCTCAGCAAATTTCCAGCTCATTCTCAACTCCACAACCGTTTCCTCATCCTATGACAATTACCCCAATGGCACAATTGCGTCAAGATACTGCTTGTGTTTCATCTTCTTCCTCGCCCAGAAGTTCACCTCCTGTATCTAAAGCCAAAACTTTCCTTCAGGATGAAAGGACTATTGTAGTTTCTGCATTCGGGGAGCCAAGAAGTCAACCGATCTTTAGCCCTTCCATTGTGGTGGCATGTGATAACCGCAAAAAAGCTGCTGTTGATTCTCTCTTTGTTATGACTTGCTTTGGAAACCTGGTGGAGTACTCATTAGACCCCAGACCGTCTCCAGGTACGAATGTATTTCTAATCTTCTTATTGTATTGTAGTTCAACCAGAAAGAAAAATTAGGACGACTTTTTGTTTGCTAATCCGTGAAGTCGGAAATCAATCATTGCATTAAGTAATGTATCGGATGATGGGGACGTGAGAGATAAAAAAGTCGTTTCAAAGAATTTTTAGGTTGTTGTATGGCGTAATTCAATATTGATTTTTTGATTCTTAATTCTATAGATACACTTCCACGTAATAGTGTGCACGGAAAGGTTTCGGATGATACAACTATTGAGTTGACTGTCCATGCCAAAGTTCAATGGACAATGACAAAACCATCTTTCACTAAAGAGCTTCAACCTCCACTTCAACCAAACAATGTTCTCATATCGCAAACTGCTGGATCAGACTTACATAGGGGATGCAAAAAGTCACATGCAGGTCAAGGGGATGAAAATATTGATGAGCGATGGTTGTCTCAGGTGGAAATTACAACTCACCATGGTCCACATCGCAGACTGTGGATGGGACCACAGTTCAACTTTAAAGTTTTTACTCCGGCATCGTAAGTTATGAAAAGATGAATTGCCTGGTAGAAATATGTAAAATTCAAAAAAACCATGTTGAAGATCTCTGAGAAGTACATAAATTTCGCATTATTCCTTTAGTCCATAATCTTTGTCTTTCTTCTTTCCTACAATTTATTTATCAGATATATAGTCTAAGTATAACAAAAAGATATTGCTACCCACTTAGTAAAACATTTGTCATCTTATATTCCTGATTTTATTTGTTTTATTAGACTTTCTGGAATAGCTAAGACTGGCCTTCATGATATGGAAACGGTTGAAATAAGTGTAACTCAACGTCCAGCAAGATCCAACCCTGTGAACATGCCAGTTTACTCCTCATTACTGCCATTTGTGATTGAGGATAGCTCTGGAAGTAAGTTAAGGTTTCAAGATCTATTCCCAGAGTAAAAAAGACTACAAATTTTGGGTTTAGAACAAATTTATTGATGTATTTGTATGGACAAAGAGTAGAATTTTATATCGTTGTCTTTGCACTCTTTTTCATTTAGGTAGTTTGGAACAATCCCCCCGGTTCGCTGACCCATATTGTCAATCAGATGCAGTAGTAATGAACAATGATTCATTAATCAAAGAAAATATAGCAGAAGCGATGATGGAAAACGCTGGGTTGAACCCGAGAGAAACTGGTACTTATCCTTCGTATATTTGTCGTATTGATTGCTTGGGTTACCGGAAGAAGAAGGACGGAAGAAAAAGGACAGGAAGAAAAAGGATGGCGAAAAAAGGACGAAGCAAAAAAA